>JAUMHG010000050.1:17136532-17157486 GCA_032359395.1 Enteromius anoplus
ATCTTTTTAAGCTTGTATAGTACTTTTTCATGTGTTTTCCCGAAAATGGGGGTGACAGTTAAGGGGTTAAAACAAATTTTATCTTGAATTCCACACCATGCACAAGACTTTGCACATCCACACAGTGCATGTATACGTAGAAAAAGCCAAAAAATCTACCAGTCATGTTTTTATGTTTTATCCTGTATCACTGTTAATTTTTACTTCCACATACTGGTTTTTCCCCACGGCCCGGGGCCCGAGAAGCAGGCCTGCATGTGTGAGGGGTTAACCAGCGCAGTTAAGGGTTAAAGGGCTGGTAAGTGGCTCCATTAGTGGTGAGGGAGGGAAGAAAGAGGAGCTCTGAGCGCAGGAGGAGGCTCTGTAATGAGCAAACTCACAACGACCGAAGCAGCTACTGAAACCTCCAACTGAGGCACCAGATGCAATCAGAGCGGGGCCAAGGAGCGCAAGGGGAAACGGCTCCTGCAGGACGTCAGAGCGGGAAACGAAGCTACTGTCTGCTTTTGGGAGGAGAACAAAACAACAATCTGCACACGTGAGCTGGATAAAGGTCTCTGAAGCGCTCCTGATGCCTCCGGGCAGGTTATCAATTTGCTGACAAGCGCAGCCCATTTCACATCAGCCTCACCTCCTGCTCTGTTTCCTGCGCTCCAGGTTGGAGTAATGAAAGCCACGTGTCCCCGGGGCCCGGTCATGTTTGCGCTCACTCACGCCTCATCTCAGGGCCCGTCAGTCGACGAGCGGGACCTTTCTCTCATTAACACCTCTTTACACCCGTCTACAGGAGCCCTACTTACCCGACAGAGTTAGCACTCCTAACTACAACCTATGCAATTAAAACACTTTACGTATTTAAAATAAACCTCAAACTTTTTAGTTACCAGGGCAACATTTCAAATCAATTTATTTAAAGTTAAAGCGCTCAAAATAACTAAAAACTTCTTCATTATTTAGTTTTTGGTTGGTTGTTTTTACTGTTAAGTTTTATTTTAGTTGGGTCCCAAGGCAGCATTTCATCTTTTCACAAGTATTAAAATAACTAAAACTACAACTAATACCAATGAAAATAAATACATCAATAAAACCTTGTTTTTTTATTGTTTTCTCTTATAAGTGTTTTTTGTTTGTTTGTTTATTTTTTTAAGTTAGTTGTTTTGGGAGTGTCCTATCATTTTATTTGTTATTTTTTAGTGTCGATAGGATTTTATGATGTAATGTTCTATGTAAAAGACAAAATATGAATCACAATAAAACAGGCTCTAGAAAGAAAAAAAAATAATAATAATTAAATAAATTATATATATATATATATGTATACACACATAAAGGCATACTAACAAATCTAATGTTTTACCTAAATTAGAAAATGGAAAAGAAGTAATCAATTAAAGATATGGAAGATAACTTGGATAATATATTTCACGGCAATAAAATAAAATACAGAAGCACCATGTGGCTTCTGGAGCGTCCGTCTTTGAGCTGCCCTGCTCTGTCAGGCCCCAGCGTCCGGAGCGGGACGTGCCGTGGAGAAACACGCGTCAGAGGACAGAAGCGTTGGCCCCGTGCTCATTAATTGGGCCCCTGCGATGACCCTCTCAGTGCTGCTGGCTCTCACCAGCTGTTTCTGCAAAACGCTGCCATTGTATTTTTTACGAGCTCCGCCTATTAATCTCTGGATGCGACGCTGGTGATGCCGCTTCAGACGAGCGGACGATTTCATCTGCTAATTAACGGCTTTAGTTTCATTTGCAGCCTCTGCGGTCCGTTTTACCAACAGAGCTTTCAGCACTTTTGCCAATTAATAGGAGACGTCTCAATTCATTGGTTTAATAAATGTGTTAATTTTGCGAGCAGGAGGCAGAAACAACGACATCTTAGGAGATAAATTCGCTCAGATTTAATTTTTTATTTATTCTTTTTTTTTCATTCTGGCTGCTGCTTAACCGAACAGGACTGGAAATTCATTAGAAAGCTTAATCTGGGTTTGAAAAGTGTGCACGTGCTTAAACGAGCGTCCGGATTGGAGAAGACTTTTCCTATTACTGAAGCGGGCCCTTCAGAAGCACAGCCGCTAATGAACCTGAACGCCTCTATTATTAAGTTACCACAGAAAATCCTCAAGGCAAATGTTCTTCTGGTCTGTGAAGGAAAACATCTTTATAAGATAATGGCCTTTCCTCTAATTACCATACGTGTAAGCGCTTGTGCTCGGCGCGGGACCTCTTCCCTTGGAAGAGTGTTGGGTCGCCGCTCTCCATCCGTTTCTATTTTCAGCTCCTCAAATCTCAGGAAGCAAACGGAGAACAAGAGAGAGGAGTTTAATGAAAGAAGATGACGGAGAGTAAGAAAGGCAGTGGTGTCTGTTTTAGCAAAAGACTCACTTGATGCCTGGCAGCTTGAAATAAAACCACGCTGAGTTTAAGAGGAGAACCATGATTTGAATAAAACCACTATATCTCACAAACGGTCAGAGATGGACAGATGTATGTCGCTGATAATACTGATTTTATTATATTTGATTATGTTTCTAGCTGTCAGTCAATGAGATTTTACTGAATTATTCAGAACACATAAATAAATAAAATTTATTAGTTAATTTATTGTAAGCAATTGCAATATATTTTTAATAAATAAAAATAAAAAATAAAATAAATGTGAATACTGCTATACACAATACATTTACAATCAAGTAATATTACACATTATATTTATATTTTTTATATTTTAAATACATTCAAGTACAAATTATTCACAAGTTTTTATGTATTTATATGGGTGTGTGTGTTTATATATGTATTTATATGTAAACACAAACTTTTTAATACACGTAACATTATATTTAAATACTTTTTAATTAAATTGCTGAGAATCCAATCATTTACATGCAGAGTCTGTACAGGAATGATACTGCATCAACAAAATAAATATTGGTCTGGTTTTGATAAAGTCCTCACATGGGAAAACGGATTTGATGGAAACCCACGTAGACTCCAAGGACACCAGGACGGTCTTTATAGTCGCTGAGTTAACAATATTACTATCAACAACCTTCATTTCATGTCATTTTCTGCAGAGAGGATTCATCTCTCACCAGACAGAACAGAACATCTGACTTCTCCTCCCTTCATTGTCACGTTCTGTCCGTCTTCATAACGACGTGAAGAAATCGAGAGAGAATTTCAAAAGAGTGTGAAGAACTTGAGTGATTCATCGAGCACTTAATGAAGACATCTGTGTGACAGATTTAAATGAGACGCTACAGAAACGCATCTTTAGCCCCCGGGACACAAACGCAGCTCTCGTGAGGTTTTCCTGACATTCCTGGAATGATAAACATCTAAATTGGGCTTCTGTTTACTGGGATAAAAGGTCATCTAGTCAAAAGTCTGGGATTGCTCACAAAGCCCTTGTTTCTGACAGATCTCCACCCCCAAATGAGCCATAATCTCCCTCTTCACCTCCTAAAGCACTCTATCTGAGAGAACAGAGGAGGCCAACCCACACACACACACACACACACAGAGTTATTAAAGCATCTAAACCATTGACTTTTCACACAAAGCCAATTGTATTGACTATTGTTTTCTGCTTTTTAGGGGTACAGATTTCCAAATTTTGCTCACTTTTGGGAGCTAATTTGTCCCCAAACTAGAGCCAAGTAAACAAACACACACACACACACACTCATTCTTCTGCCCATTTCCTGGTAATGGCTTTTTAAAGGGGGCACTGAAAGCTTTTCTTCTTCCTCTTGTCAGGTTTGTTTAAGTTAGTTAATTAGTACACGTCTCTGCCTGTCAAGCTGCTTCCCGCCGGTTTTCAGTTTTCTTACGGGACAGGAAGGGATGTTTTGGGTTTGTGGACGGAGCAAAAGGCCGAAAGGACTCAGAGCACAAGCTGTAAACTGACCCGCCAGAGACTAGTTCACTTCAACTGCTTCTTTTAGACACAAGTTAGATTAAAACAGGGATGCTTTTATTGTTCTTTTGTGCTTAAAAAATTATTATTTTAATATAAACTCAACAAATGGCCTGAGCTGCTATCCATATATTTATATTCTAAATGTGTAATACTTTTTTTATTTTTTATTAGTTCTAAACTATTTCAGAAGATTTTGTTGATCCTGAAATGAAACTTTTCAGTCTCCTGAGTTATGAATAAAAATGATTAAAAAAATATATTTTGCTTTTATTATTACTTAAAACATTTACTATTTGTATTAATAACTATAATAAGTAATACAACATTGCTTTACATATTAATATATAACCTGAAACAGAAAAAATAAAACAATGAATAAAAATTGTGATGATGATGATGACGACGACGGCGATAATAATCATGATGTATTAATTATTATTGGTATTTATACAAATAGTAAGAAAATAATTACAGGGAACACAACATTTAATAATAATAATAATTCTATTTAAATTAACAATACTAATTAATAATGCATTACATATTAATAATACATTGTTATATGAATTATATATTCATCTAACTATCTCTTGTTTATTTACTATTGTTATCATTATTATTTTTATGCCATAATGATTATTATTTAAATCCGGTCTCATGGTCCTATGCCAATCCCTCTCCCATATATACACTGCACACACACACACATCTGTAAATGCAAGCAATAATGTCCCTTCAACTAATACCATTCTCTGAAACAGAGCCTAAAAACACTATATAAATCCAATGTGTCGTAGTTTTTCTTTGTAAAACCCAAGCCTGAAATGAATTTGGCTAGTTTGGAATGGATATTGATTTAGCACTCGTGGCGATGTGAACTGACAGGTTTGTTGTAAGATCAAGGCACAGATGTACAGCCCGCGGCGGCTATAAAAGTTAAAGGAGAACTGATGAATACATTCCTGAATCTGTCATAACCTCCCGCTCGGACCGGCTCACCACATCCAGAGATCCAGTAAAGCAGGAATCGCAGCACGCATTTCACCCAACAGAGGCTTTCATTCACTACATAGACTAATGCAAGGCTCCTCCTGTTACAAACAACAAAAGAGCAGTGGAATATCACGATATCTAGAATAAACGCTGAGTCTCCAGCTCCTCAGATGTTTCTCAGACCCCAAGAATCTCAGAACTTCTCCTCTAGGGTTTCAGAAGAGAGCTTGCCTCAACCTGTGCTGAGATCTTACCCTTATACTGTAGCAAGGTTCACTCAATATACACGCAAATCAATTCTCCAACATACAGCATAAGAGAATGAATGAATGAACGATACAATGTATAAACAAATGAACGAATGACCAAACAACAGAAGCACTGAACAAATGAATGAACAATAAATAGAATGAATGAACAGATGAAGGAAGAAGACAGATTGACTAAATCAGCAGCAAAATGAATGAATTTTGACATACTACGTACATCACATTCAATCAAAATATCTGAGATTCTCTCCACATTATGTGTGGACAGACTCCGCTTCTCTCAGATGTTTCTCCTTGATGGAAAAAAGGTTTCTACTTAAAGCTAAAAAAGTAATAGAGAAGCCTATTTAGCCTCATAAAAGAGCAACCTCCGAGCAATAACATTTTCCTCTGAGCTGCATGCTTCTGATGAAGCCAAGAGAAACGTTCGGCGCTCAGCATTAGCTGATCTGGCTGCTGCTGTCAGTGTAAGCCACAAACAACATTCATCTACAAACTTCAGCTCCGGCGAGCCAAAAACACAGCCGAACAACGAAAAACAAATAAAACCCCTGCCAGAGGGAGCGCGAAAGCCACGTTTCACAGATGAGCGTAATTCTGATGTGGCTTTTAACACCCAAACCACATAAAAAGACAGTGGAGGTGAACGGGTCGATGGCTGTGTTACAATCATTTGAAAACACTCCTGAGTTCACAGCTTTGCAATGCATCACGTCGCTCATTAGCATGCATGCGGTACGACCCCACAGAAATCAATAAATCACCAACACTCGCGCGGCTCGCTCTTCCCTCGGAGTACTTATTATTGATCATAAACGAAGCAAAAATGGAGCTGCAGCTCGGAGAAACACATTACTTATCTCTGCTTCAAACGAACAAGTTCATAGACTAGAGGAGACAGCCGGAAAGAGACGGCCGGGGCATTTTGATAATGAGCAGCAGGAGACAACAAAAGAGTTTCCAGAGTTTGCAGGTCACTTCTGAATACATAACTCAACGAACAAGAGAGCGATCGAATGAGCAATACGATGAACGAACTAATAGAGCAAAACAATTAACAAATGAACAAACTAACAACCGATATCTTTGAAACGGTAGGCTGCCTATCGCCACCGGCGCTAAAAACCACAATAAACCTGACTACAAACGGCTTTGACTAATTAAACCTGTTTGAAACAAAGACGGAGCAAATTAATACACAAAGAAACAACAGAATGAGAGAATGAATTAAAAACAAACTAATAAAACAAGACAATAAACATGACTTTGACCAACTCAAGTCATTTTAAACAAAAGAACAAACAGAATTAATGAACAAGTGAACAATACAATAACTACAACTGAGCAAATGAACAAATGAATAGAATGACTGCCCAACCAGCAATGGTGTGAATCAATGAACTAATGACCAATAGAAAAAATAAATGATGAATGAACGAACGAATGAATGAACGTACGATACAATGAATAAATGAACACACAATAGAATGACTGAACGAACAGACAATAAAATAAATGAACAAATGAACAATAGAATACGCCAATGAACTAATAAATAACAGAATGAATGAACAAACAGCAACATAAACAAACAAATGAACAGCAGAACGAATGAATGAACAAATAAATCAACGATAGAATGAATGAACGCCTGAAAAGAATGAAAAATGAATCTTTAAAACGGCACCTACAGCCTGCTACAGCCAAAGTGACAATAAAGCTGACTGTGCCTTGAACTAAATAAGTATGAGCCAGCACTCCCAGCATCTCGCACACTCTTGAGAGGAGCACAAATGGGCCATCTGCAGCAGAAAACACGAGGATGGACACCTGCAAACCTCGCTGGACTCCCTTCCTCAAGCCTCTTGGGTTACACATTCTTGCCCTTTTCTTGTTGTTTGGTAAAAAAAAAACTATCTCTTTTTACTCAGCGGGGCGCGAGGCACAGACCGAACTAATGAAAAGGCTGGAGGAGCGAGGGAGAGATGGAGATGGAAGTGGAGGAGAGAGACGAGATGTCTCCAGAAGAGCAGCACATGAAAGCGGAGGCGTGCTGGTTCTCCAGATCACTCTCCCAGTCACTTACCGCCGCTGGAAATTACTGCTGACTCTAATTAGTTATTTAGACACCGCGTACAGCATGCAGCTGCTATGCTTCTGAAGATATACAGAGGAAATGTACGGTGCCTTAGGTTTCCGTTCGCCCGCTTTCTTCCAGACGGGCTGCTTCCGTGCATTTGCAATTCCCTATTGATAATCAGCTCATCTCTCAATACCGGATCAACTGGCCGCTCTCACGCTTTCGTTCATAAATTACCACCATTGGTAACGACCAGGATTTCCATATTATGCTAATAGCAGCCTACTATGTCATTAAATAAAGCTGTTAAGGAATTAATATGATTACAGAGGCACAGAGTCTGCTTTTAATGATGCATAGCAGGAAAACGGCTTGTATTTTTCATAATGCTTATTCTGATATCGGCGTGATGATCTGCTCTGCCACTCTCTCGCCGCCAGCTTCATCAGCATGCTGTCAGTCAAACGCTCCGCCGTGTCACTTCACGCCGCGGCTTATGGAGCAGCCTACGCATGACGAACTCTCCGAAAATTATTACTGACACGCGAAGAAAGAAGAGCCGTTCCGGAGGCATCAGGCACAGAGTTCTCTGATGTGATACAGAAAAAAATATTTACTCAAAAATCAAACGCTGCCCCCGAAAAACTCCTACAGAGTGTTACGTGAGCGTTTCACTTCTGGATGCGCTAGCAATCACATACCACGGTAAAATCATGTTTTTGGGGACAGGAACCGTGGTAACACTGCAGTGTTCAAGAATCTAGAATGACTTGGTGCCAAAAAGCAGAAATATTGTAGTTTATTAAAAATAGAACAAAAAATAAAAAACAATTGCGATACTTGAAATAAAATAATATGGTAACTACAATACCATAAAAAAGTAACTATCATTGCTAAATTTGTCATATACATTGCTACATATATACATTTATTTATATAATTTAAATAATTTATAAAAACTAATAAGACAACAAAAATGCAACAAAACTTACACAAATAGACAAATAAAATAAAAAAATATATTCAAAATAATAATGACTGCAAAGAGGAAAACAGGTTGAGGGTGTTATTTTAGTATTATTACAGTATTAATTATTATTTTAAATAGCAATTTTTTTGTAATTTAAGTTCACATTTTAGATTAATTTTGGTACGTTTGCATTTGTATTTTTTATTATATTTATTATAGCTTTATTATATATTATAATTACTTTTTATTTAATTAATATTTTTATTTTGCAACTTCAAGTTAAACATCTTATTTACTTTTATTGACAAGGCAAAATTCTGAACTTCTTAATTGCCATGTATATATAATTTTATTTCAGATTTATTTAAATGAACATTGTTATCTTCAATAGTTTTAGTAAACAATAACTGGAACACATTACCGCAGACAAACGAAACCATTATATTAATTATTGGAATATGCTATTAAAATGTATAGTTTCAGCATTGTATTTTGATTTTACAAACATATGATTTTACATACGCATTAACACAGGACTAACGTGTTGTAAAGGTGAAGTGTGCAACTAGTGGAAACAGCTGGAACTGCACTGGGTTTGTTCGAGTTGGGCTGAACACAATAGCAGCGAGAGAGGTGTATCATCTCTCCTGCAGATATTCAGATCTCAGAGGAGCTTCACATTAGTGGCGTCTGGGTTAACAGACATCTCACTGAGCGTGCCCACCTGTGCGTGTGGCACCGTCATCTGTCTGGCAGCTGGTGGCTCTTTTCCTCGGGCGGCTTTGCCTAATGGTTCCTCCTCTCCCTTCTGTGGGCCGTTAGACGGTCGGCCACTTAACCCTGCCAGCATGTAGGGCTCAAACAGCATCTTACAAGCTCGCATTTGCGCTCTAACAATAAATGATTCATGAGATAACCGGGCCAAAATAAACAGAGGCATTTCAGCCCTTTTCACCCCCAGACTCTCCCTTCTTTAGGGTAATCTGCAGGGTAAGGGCTCTTCAGGGCGGCGGTAATGATACGACAGATCTGCTGCTCTGAACTCTTTCTCACAGCTACCAATCACCGGAGACAGCGTACAATTACTTCACAGACGGGACATTTAAAGAATTACAAACCCGGCCTCACGCTGCCACAAGAAAAGCACACAAAAGCAAATGGCGGTTGAGCTTTTCTTGGACTTTCCATGACTTCAGACGTTAAAGGAATGTTCCATATTCAAAACAGCATTTGTTTTTACAATGTTGATCATCACCGCAGATCATAAATCCTGTCTTTCTGCTCTTCCAAGGTTACAAAAAGCACAACTGTGCTTCTGTTGAATCATGAATCCTTCTGTTTGGCACTGAGAAAGTAATGAAATAAATTTGACTAAAATATTGAGGGTCATAAAATATATTTTGTTCATGATAAATGTAGACTCATTTTACATGCCTTTTTTTTATTGCCTTGAAATATAATAAAGCTACATTATTATTTTATTAATAAAATCAAATTATAAATAAAAAAAATTAATATTATTCATACTTTGTAAATAAAGTTATTATCACTTCCACTAAAAAGTACATAAAGATATTTTATTTATGAATATGATTATATTTGCTTTTTTTAAATTAAAATATATTTATAAATATACAGATTTATATATTTATATATACACACACACTATACATAAATATCAGTTTATATATTCACAAGCTATAATATAATATAACAGAAGAATGCCACCACAAAGGCTGCTTATAAGTTCACACTAGAGACTCATTACTCTAAAACTGGAAAGAAACATTTAAAAGGATTACAACATCTGGCCTGCCGTTGTATAAAGATGCATTATATTGAAGAATAATGTATATTCGACATGCATGGATTTTTCTGTGTGTATGAAATATTAATGGCCAATATTAGCCATCTTTGTCACTTCAAATCACAGCTGAGGCTCCTGAAGGTGCTAATGGAAGCAGAGAGGCGGGGGTCGGGTGAGCTTTACGGTCTGGACTGATAAAATCACGCAGTCCTGATGACTTCATATAGGGCCATGAGAACAGCACCCTACCAGAGTCCTGCATGTCACTGAGGGCCTGCGGTCGACGCCCTTCGGGCCCCGCGCTGACTTTGATGTGAATGTAAAGTGACCTGCTGGTGCTCAGCGGCGGCCCGCCCTCACAGCTCTGAACGTCACACATCATCAAGAACAACACCGAGATTGTGCCGTTTTGTATACCCTCTTAACTTAACACTCGTAAAGCATCAAACACAACTACAACTAATCTGTGTTGGTATATTAAATTATTAAATAATGAATGGTTCAATTTATTTTTTATTTATTTCAAAAGTTCAATATAACAATAATCATCAATGAAAAAAATATGATTTAAAATAATAAAATACAAGTTAAATATATTTTTAGGGATATTTTTTGGTTTATAAAATTTTTATAATTTTATATTATTTTTATTATTTGTATAAATTAGTTATATATCAACAGTATTACAGTATGATTATTATATTTCACTATAATATTATTAACTATTCTATAACTAAAATAAATAAATACACTGTGCATACATACTGTGTACAACTTACAGTTAGATGCGGTTGCTCAATTTTGTTTTTTAATTCAATTATAAAAGCACATAGAGTTTGTCAGCTATCACTGGAAGGTGTGATAAATTAATTTTAGGCCCTGCATGCATCAGATAGAGGTCTTCACTCATTACATCACATTGTGCAAATGTGTTCACTTTAGTTTTTCTGCTGATATGGATTTAGTCAAAAAAAGGAGTTGCCACCTCCTCTAATTAATTGAAACTCAAGAGACCACTTTGTAAAATATCAATAAAACAAAACAAAAAAATCATGAATTTTAAAAATCACAATTAATAACTAAACCCCATGTTGGCACATTTGCATTTAGTGCTATATTTTATTTTCACTTTTTTTTTCACTTCACTTTTTTTTTTTTATATTGTGAGATGATTTGCGAAGTACAGTATTACAGTACAGAATAACTACGCCAAACGGTCAGATCAGGATATGTGAGAGATTTTGACGGAAACCCTCTGATTGGTTGACTTAGCGTATCACATGACCGTGTGGGCTGGGTGTGAGGAGAGGCAGGGCACATCCCCGAGGCCCTGCGTTTCAGAGTTCACGTAATCCTGCTGGATTTAAGTGTTACGCCAAGCTCTTTCTTGCTAAAACTCTTTTTTTCTTCACCTATCATCCCCTCCATCGCTCTCCCCAACTTCCCCCCCGAACGGATTCCTATTCATTATTCACTCTCACACGCGGTCGCTGGCCTTTCCAAGCACCTCCCCGTCACTCTTCCGGAGATCAAAATTCTACACAGGTTCCAGGAGGTTCTGGCACACAGACGGCTATTTAAAGGGGAATTCTGGGGTTACGGCTTTCAAATAAACACACCTTTATCCCTTAATCTGCTTTTAGATTCTGTTTCAATTCTGGAGAAGCATCATTCTCCACATTCAAAGGCAGACGCCTGACAACATCACACTCGTGAAACATAATTGATAATCACCAGTGACAACCTACACTACTACTGCATGGTTATGAATTTTTAACACATCTGGAATAGTCGCTTCTGCACACCAAGACAGCATTAATGTGATCACAAATACAGTACAAATAGTGAATTATCATTAGAATTTTAAAATAAATTGTAAATTGTAATTGATGGCAGTTTCCAAAGCTGAATTTGCTCAATCTTCAGTGTAACAGGATCCTCCAGAAATCATTCTAATATGCTGATTTCTGGTTATTAACCATGCAAAAAAAAACATGATACACTACCATGCAAAAGTCTGGGCCAGTAAAGACATTTATAATGTTAAAAAAGATTTCTATTTCAAATAAATGCTGTTCTTTTGAACTTCCTATTCATCTGTGAATGCTGAAAAAGAAAATGTATCACAGTTTTCACAAAAATATTGGGCAGCACAATTGTTCTAAACAAAAAACAGCAAAACAGAATGATTTCTGAAGGATCATGCGACACTGAAGACTGGAATAATGATGCTGAAAATCCAGTTTGATCACTAAAATAAATTACATTTTACTACATGTTCACAGAATAAATGGTTTATTTAAAATATAATAATATTTCTGAGTTTTTGATTAAATAAACACACTCTTGGTGAGCAGGAGAGAGATCTTTGACTGGTAATGTTTGTGTGCACGTGTGTGAGGGTGATGCCTGCAGGGGTCCTGTCTTTCACAGACCTCTCTCACCTCATCCACGTTTAAGTGCATTAATATTGCACCAGGCCTGGTGGCGAGGTTAAATGGCCGCCCATCTGAGAGAGAAAGGAGGGGGAAATATGTCAGATGGAATATTTTCCTGGCCGATTCGGTGAAAGTAGCACATTCAATCTGAGCTGCCACACGGAGGACGCCACATGAGTCATTTACAGGAAATATAATCTGTCTCCTTCCCTCCATTAGCAACACATATGTGCTGCCTCTCCATTAGCAACACAACAAATTCTCATATTTACTTCTTCACGCCGTAGACGCTGCCCTGAAACACCTTGAAGCTTTATGTAAACATTACGGCTAATCATCACAGGAAATATCAACCTTCCACAGGATTTCATCTTCATGTTAATTATGTTGAAACAACGCCGCAGCTTTTTGACAGGAAGGAAGGAAACGATGCAAAATAATTGCAGATGAATTGGCGGCACTGTGCAGCACCTTCTCAGCATTACGTTGTAATCTTTCCCAGCGAGAATCGAAGGACGTGTTTGACATGTTTAATTTCTGTCAGGTTCGTTCGCATACATTCTCAGGGCCAGTGAGCTTTCGTCTGCGCTGTCGGAGACGAATACCTTCGTTCATCCACATTCCTGCACGCACGCAATGGAAAGACGGCTAATTGTATATCGGTTTAGACCGATGAGATCAAAACTTGTGACAAGACTGCTATGATTTGTAAAATACGTGTTTTAACAATGCACACAAAGACACAAAGGGAAGCTTACCTTTGTTAAAAGGCAAAAAAAAGAACTTATACAGCCTTTTGGGATGGAAAGTTGTTGATGCGAGTAATATTTGGCAAATATCAATTTTCGATCATTTCCACAATCGATCGTTGTTTAAATAAATCTATTAATCATTAACCTTAATACTACAAAATCCATCTACTGCAGCGGCATCTATAGGCATATAGCTCTCCAAATGCCAGCTTCCTCAGCTGAATGAAAGGGGTTTTAGTGTAAATAAAAGGCTAGTAGCAGGATATGAAAATGAATCGTTATGATTATGATCATTTGATAAAATTCAGAGAGTGAGCTGTAGTTATGCGCTGATCATTATACTTAGCGCTAGGGATGCAACGGTTTTTCGGTTCTTTATCGAACCGTTCAGTTCGCCCTGTTCGGTACACCCACGTGAACCGCAAATATTTCGGTACTTAGCCTACTTTAGACATTAAACTTACCTTTTAATTAAAATTGCCATTTTCTGTGTATTAAGCGCAAAGGCAATCAGGCAATGGTCAGAACTTCTTAAGACTAGTGATGTGTCGTTTTTGAATGATTCGTTCAATTTGAACAAATCTTTAATGTGACTCTGGAAGAACGAGTCGTCTCGTGGGAGTGATTTTTTTCAGTCGCACACGGTTCAGGCTGCCTAGGTTAAGCTTATGGGGCTGTCACGTGATGTACGAACGACTCATAAAACCCGAAGCCTCGAGAGACCGCCTCAGCAAGCACGGCCACTTAGTGATACATTTTGTTATTGTTGTTTGTTCTGATGGTGTATTTAGAAAACTTCAGCATTTTCTTGTTGCTGTCAATATTTATTTGAATAATGTTCATGTTTATATTCCACTTTATTCTGCACTTTTTATATTGTCCGTTTTTGAAAGAGGGCAAAAATAAATGTTCTTTTTAAAAAATAAATGTGGTGTTTTGACTTAATCTGTACCTTTTTTAAATGTATTATTGTCTCTGTACCTTGATAACTTGAAGTAGAAAGAGCAAATGACTATGTTAGATCTCACATACAATACTCTACAGTAATATTGATGTTTCAAAACCGAACCGTTAACGTGGCCAGAAAACCGTGATACAAACCGAACCGTGGGCTCACTGTACCGTTGCATCCTTACTTGGCGCTGTTTCAGATTTTTTTCCCAAATCCTTGCTCTCTCTAGATTTTCAGGTTTATTTTATTGTTGTTCATTTTTAATCATTGTTTTCACATAAACGGGGAAAATGAAAGATTAAAAATGTGCTTAAATTGTTCCAGCATTTAAATTAAATCATGGGTTAATGAAACATGGTCAGTAGCCACAAATTAATATGTCGTAGGAACGAATGAACAAGTTTGAGGACTGAATACACCTGTGTTGTTTGCTCGGCTTTCTGTTTATTAACAAATGTTGTTTCTACTGCATCATTTTGTTGTGGAATATACTTCTATTCATCAAGGATGCATTCAATTGATCAAAAGTGTCAGAAAAATTACAAAAATCTCAAATATATTGTGCAGCACAACTGTTTTCAGCATTGATAATAATCAGAAATGTTTCTTAAGCAGTAAATCAATATATTAAAATGATTTCTGCAGGATCATGTCACACTGGAGTAATGATGCTTAAAGTGCAGCTTTGATCACAGCAAAAATGACATTTTATTATATATTCCCATAGAAAACAGCTGTTTGCAGTGTAATAATGTTTTACTGTTTTACTGCGGTTTTAGTTTAATAAATGCACAGCACCTGAGCAGCTGTTCAGAACAGAAAAGCGCAGATAAATAACTGTTGATATTATCCAGCGAATGATCAAGTACAACACTGCATGACCTTTCAAAGTGTGTAATTCTCTAAAAAAAAAAAAATCACTACCCGCTGTGCATCGTCCACAATGTGAGAGCCGTTGCATTTTAAATCAGATCCATACTCAGTAATTACATTCATGACAAAGACATTTTCTTGAATCCACAAAGACAAAGAGCACAGAAAAGCACTAGAGAAAGAGAGAAAGGGTGGATTTTACCGGCCCTTTTGAGACCGACAACAGCGAGGTCACCGGGAGGTTATGCAAACCGAACAAAACACTGAAAAATTAAAGGCGTGAGCTCAAGAAAGCGGCACTCAGAGCACAAGTGGCACGACCGCTTAGAAGATCTGTGAAGAGAGGCCCGTTGGGAATCCAATGCAGCACCTCACATCTTCCTTAAGCAGCTTGCGAGACATTAAACATCTGACTAGACAAAATGACTGAACGAAGAGAGTAGGGGTTAACGGTGGAGCGGGTGGCCGTAATCCATTTACAGTGAGTTAGCAAGCGCTGGAGTGAGAGGTGAGCGGATGACATTCATTCGGGGTCACGCCGGTGGACTTTCAGGTCCATTTGTCTGCGGTGTTAGACAGATAATTAACAGCACTGTCAGTGCGCACCACTGCTCCAGCAGAAGACCTGCAGGTGTATTAAAACTAGCTGATTGGCTGTGTTTACAAGTGCTAGATAATGCTCTGATGAATGCCTTTGATGGATATGAACGAGCAAGACGAAGGTTTAACTGGGTCAAACTGAAATCAAATGGGCATTAAGGGAAACGCTTGCCTTGTAAGTCTGAATTAAATTGGCCGCAATATACAGGAAGTGGAATGCTTCCACCCTGATCTACAAAAGCCAATTCATTCAATAAGATGAAATAGATTAAATAAATACAAATCTATATAGGAACTCAGATGCTTTTATAGCTCTTTTTTCAAAGGCTTTATCAAGTCAAAACATTTACAGTGTATCACCGAATGTTTTCAAGTTAAAAGTAATTCATTGTACTTTGCTACATTCAAACACAGTGCATTTTTGCACCCTTTTTTCAAGAACTGAACTGAAATTGAATGGTGCTCAACACTGAAGTGGCACTGGAATATTAATATTATCACAATAAAAATAAAAACAAAAAGTCAACTAATATGGGCTTTTTCAATTGCCAATGGATGTCCATTATCATAATTCTGGACTAAAAATAAGTGCATGCAAACCTTATTTTTCATCCAAGCAATTATAGTTATAGACCAATGGAAAAATAAAAAACAGCACTTCTTATACTAGAAAAAAATAACTCTGCAGTGAAAAAACGGGCCATGATGGTGAGCAAAAACAATCCAAATCAATTAATTTTCTGGCATTTGATTAAATAGAGTGTGGAAATAAATATCAGATGCTGGAAAGCTCGTCTGTTCCGCTCTGAAATGCCACACACAGAAACATACAGGTACATGGATTAAAGGTTGCTGCAGGGTGAAGTCGTTCTGTCTACTCGTGCTCTCTATTACATTTCCCTCTGATTCAAAAGGCAATTCACGCCTTTCACACCGCCACATTTACATTCCCACATCATCACCGGCTCGACAAGTGCCGCACATACAAAATGCATGGTCATAGTAGCAATAAGCAATGGAGGGGAGGAAAACATAATAAAAAATAATATCACAGGCGATAATGCAATTACTGAGAATAATGGAGACCAGAGGCTGTGAGAACACCCATACTTCTGTGCTTCTCCACCAACCAACAGGTTTTAATGCATTTGAAATCCAACATTTCCCCAACAATCGCACCAGAGAGATGCCTTCTGATTATTGTGATGTGAGAAGTGCCTGTTTATGTGTTGTGAAATGAGGCTCTTTCATACCTGCTTCCGGTAGCTGTTGGTCGCACTGCAATCAGCTTTGCTCGTGTTGATTCATTTCATCTCTGACATTTCACTCGAACAGAATGGACAGCAATGAAAACAAATGCTAAAGTCTGCCTTTCAGATGTTTCTCAGAAAACAAGCGACCTCAGAGGAGCCACCAAGCATTTCAAAAGAGATCAACAGCGTTGATTTGCAAAGATTCTGAAATCCAACTTTCTTCATAACAAGATCAAACCATCAGAGCTGTTCTACATTCCATTTCACAGCTCAATACTCTTACTAGGTGACAACTACTGACTCGTGTGTCTATTTTTATTTCTATTTCTATAACTTGAGGAGAAACATCCGAGAAAAGCTGATACTTCTAAAGAAACGTAATGAAGAACACCATTAAGCTAAGAAAGAACCATCTCTGAGGAATGAAATATTCCTCTGTTGTCTCCGATTACATGAAGGAAGTATTTCAGGAACTAATACTGATGAAGAAAGACAGCACTGTCTCTTCAATTTCCACCTCAGTGTTAACAGAGAAGGCAATAACAAAGCCCAAAATCTGCATGAAGAGGCTAGATCATACTTGCGTTTATTGGTAATGAATAACTACATGGGTAATTCACTTCCATATAAATCTGTGTTCACCTGGGAATCTCAAATTTACCCTCCAGCTGTCTCCAACCTTACAAAACAGCATACGCCTGCAGCTCCGCTTTTTTGGACTTGGCACTCAGAAGAGGAGATAAACTCAGAAAATAAACACACACACAACGGTAGAGCGGGCACTGCTGACAGGAAATGCCTCCAAACACCAGGCCTTAAGGAATAAAAACCCAAAGACCCATAAAAAAGCATGAAGGAACGTAAAGAAAGGGCAGCCTGCCCTCTATTGTTCTGTGAGAAGCATCTTTGAAGGACTCTTTCATGTGGCCCCGGGGCCTCCGCTCGATCCCGCTCCTTCCTCTAGCAGCTGGGGTGCAGGCGGGCCCCAGGGCAACAGAATCCACCGCACCGCTGCTCGGCAGCAGGGAGGCCCGAGCTGATTTTCTCATGCCAACTGTTGGCTGTGGGTTAATACCGTGAGTGAAGAGTCTGCCCCCGCTGAGCAAATGAAAGCCTGTGTGCGCTGTAGGCTGGATGTTTCTCTGCCACACCGCAGGGGGCGTTCCGCCATTCAGACCAGGCCTGGGGCAAGTCATCCGTCTTCGGGGTAACGGGGCTCTCGCTCGCCCCTTCCCATCCCGAGTGGCCGGTTTTCCGTCTGGAATGCACCTCCCTGCAGTGCGGCTTGAAAGCATTCTTATCACTCCCCCGTCATCAGGGTTTATTTAATAGCTATCACAATAAAGTCAACAACAGGCCCGAGTAAGGGGCCTCTCCAGACCCGCCCCGGTGTGATGAATTGAGCCCATCAGGCAGGCCAGCTGCCCCGGAGGTTAGCGGGCTGCCCCTACCGACTCTCAGGCCAGGACTGGAAGAAGAAAACAGGACGAGTGAGGCACATTTGTGACGGCATGCCAAAGCACACACTGGGCCGATAGAGTTCGGCCAATATTTTCACAGTGGCGAACCAGAGCAGGAGCCAGCGACATGCAGCGCAATATGGACACACTTGTGCCCGTGTCCGTCCCCATTCATGATTCGAGAGACTGGCCTAACGACAACTGCTGAAATACGGCACTGGTAATGGAGCCTTAGCCATTATCTATTTGGTAGCCGAGCAGAGCTGAAGCTCATTCCTCATCCTTATCTGCGCTCCTTAAAAAGATGTAGGTGCCATAATCACCGTGCTCTCCCGCTGCTGAAGTCCGCTGGCCGGCGCATATAATGAGCAATAACCGGTGAAAAATGGTTTCTGAAAAAGACCCTTTGATTTGCCTATAACCTGCAAGCACAATTCATTAAAAAGGAAATCAAGAGCGAGCCTCACAAATAAGCCTGTGCCCGAAAGCTGACCTTGATGCTTTCCCCTGCCGTGACTGGGAACAGGACATATGTGATCTTCACCTCTGCCAGCTCACCTACAGGCCAACAATACACCTGCCCCCGCATTCACACCTGCAATGATTATACCACGGCTGGAGGAGTGTGATATCGAGAGCGCGGAGAGGAAGAAAGGCAGAAAAAGATAGTGAGAGGGAAAAAAAAAAAACGGATGATTTAAGGTCTCTCAAGTGAGCACTTTCCCCTCGTACCCTCTTTTCTTACCTCCATCCTCTTTTTCTCTGCCGTCTTATTCTCTGTCTCCCTTTTAAAGATGATGAATGGCACAGCGGTGAGAGGCTATTAATCAGGGCGCTGTTGTTGAAGAGGTTCTGATAGGGCTTAACATCTCCTCGTCGAGGAGGAAAATATGGTACAGTCTGGACACATGGCACAAGGGCCTTTTACAATAAGGGTGGCACAGAAAACACTCCACATCCTGTCTACATAAGCACACTAGGCATTTATCTGCACAGCAGTAGATATAGCCATAGCAAACAGGTCAGACTATGCTCCCTCGTGGACTAGAACCAGGCAGAATGTGCTGATACTGAGGGGGGAAATCAGTTGTGTTATATTGGTATACAAAAGCATTATCCGATTACATTTAATGAAGCATGATTTCCATGGAAGCAGATGATATTTCTTTTCTCTAGCCACCAGAAAGTGACCAAGAATGAATAACTTTGTCTTATTAGCATGGGGCTTACATTTCCATATAATTAGCATATGCTGGCTACATTTATCTGGGGAGTGAAAACTTCTGCAAACTTTCTCTGACTAACTGCAACACAGCAAACATTTGCTAGAGATGAAAAAAGCACTGCAGAAAAAAAAAAAAAACAGATCCTGGAGCAGAAGAGAGAAGCCAGCTGGGATCACAGACGTTGAATATTTCCTTTACTGGTCAGTTAATTTAGAGCTGATCAAAGCTGCCCTGCCCCGGAGACACTGGCGGGTAAACAGGTCGGGTTATCAAAGCAGACCTCCTCATTCACAGGGACTTGAATATAAGACCACCACCGCAGGGGCAGAGACCGTGGCGGCCGCTGGAGAGGGTTCAAACCTGGCGAAGCTCCTGTGATCAGAGACGAGCTGGTGAAGAGCTGCCACGCTAGACAGAAAGCAGAACCGCACGCCACTGGAAAAGTATCTGCCAAAGACATGAGCGAATTTTTGTGGTAAGCATTCAAGAATCAGGAAATTCCCAGCATCCTCTCGCTGCCATATGGGGTTTGGGTGGCCTTGAACGCTCCGTGTGAATAGCTGCATTGTTGCTCTGAGCTTTCAATGGGCTGTAGATCACGGAACGGAAGAACAATGGAATGAATCAAGCACAGACCTCCATACGATCAAGTGAGGCCCATCTGAGAAAAAGCACAGCAGGTAGATGTATGATTTAGCACGGAGGAATAACTCATCAGACAATAGAAGGGCCCTAGGATTTCAACACACCGACACAATCGTGGAATTCAGTTTCAGAATCTACTGCAAAAATGTATGGATTACTATATCAAAAGTAAGTCTGTACGCTTCAATTAAATGGCGATATGGACTAATTATCTATAAATAACTAAACTTTTATCCCCTTACTTTGAAAAACAAAAATTAAGTTTTCTTTCATTTTCATGCATTAAAAAATAAATGAATGTTTTATGCCTTTGTTTGATTAAATTGTTTGACAGAATTTAAAAACGGCTTCATAATGCTTCAAAAACATTTGATAAGGATAAGAATAAAATGTTAATAAATTAAACTGGTTTTATGCATTTAAATAATTAGTCATGCTAAAACACAGAATAGGGTAACAATAAATCAAAGTTAAAAAAATAAAAAATTTCAAGACCCTTAACATCATTTTGTTAAATTTTTGTTTTTTATATGATATATATTTAATACACGCTTTTTGAAAAGTGCTGTCAAACAATTAATTGCGATTAATCGCATCCAAAATAATGTTATAATCCGAAATAATCCGAAAAAGTTAGTGTTTTACATAATATATGTGTACTGTGTGTGTGTGTGTGTGTGTGTGTGTGTGTGTGTGTGTGTGTGTGTGTGGA
>JAUMHG010000050.1:17157586-17188045 GCA_032359395.1 Enteromius anoplus
TATATAAATACAAAACACATATGCGTTTATATATTAAACATATATTCTGTATAATATTTAAAAAAAATAATAATTATATCACTGTATATGTAAATATTTTCGAGATATATATATATATATAGTGTGTGTGTGTTTATATATACAAAACAAATATACACAACACACACACATTATGTAAACAAAAACTCTTACTTTGATTGCAACTTATTCAATTCAAACTAATTCAATTGCAATGAATCGTTTACCAGCACTATTTTTAATAATAAAATACATTTAATCATTAAAAAGGAGTCAAAAACTTTAATGAAAAAAAAAAAGAACCCAGAACAATTATAATATAATAAATAATAAAACACATTTCACATAGGGCCCTACAATAGGTGTATCCCAGACTCTCAGCTGTGATTGACTGATAGGGAGGAGTGGTGGGAGTCTGAAGCGAGGTGACAGCGGATTCCACGGATTTCATTTCCTCTCGTTCTGTTCAATCATTTAGCGGCGCGCGTTCCAAAAGGTGAGCGAGCGTCTCGGGTTCCGCATGCAGATGAGGCAGAGGGGTTCAGCCAGAGGGGAGCGAGCTGGATTGGGGACTGAACGGAGGTTAACCGCTCACTGTTTCAAATCAGTCACTCTCCATTCACCGGGTCCCCGCTCGGGTTTCTAGCGTCGCGGAAAAGAGGGGGAAAATGTCTAAAATTACAAACTCTCCTCTGTTCATCACAGTTTGATGTACTATTAAAAGTGCAGCTATTTGGAGAGGGAAGTTCCCAGAACTTCTCAAAGAGGGAGGTGAAAAGCTCCCCAAAGGTGTAATCAGAGGCAGAAATGAGAGGGTTTAAGTCATACTCGAGTTGTATTTTTCTTTTTTCGACTTTTAGCAGCTTAACAACCTCAAAGCAGCCTCTTCCTTTGTTGCGTTCCTCAAAGCCATTTAACCGCCCAAGTGTGGCGTTGTGCGAATATCAGCAATAGGAAAACCACAAAAGCACAAAAAGTGTTGTGCACATATCAGCTTCGATTAACTTCAGCAATACAAGTTTGACTCCCAGCGATTACGCTCTGGGTCAAAGGCATAAGAGTCACCACCCGCCCTTGACCCATCTAGCATGCAGGCAACTCAGAGACATCCGCTGCATCCCTGAAGCCAGTCTCTTCACTGAGAGCTCCTGATTGGACGTTTTATCCCCAGAGCAATCACACCCCTGCCAGCATTCTCAAACATCTTTCTCCACAGGAAAACTGTGGCCATGCTAAGGCTCCTTTACCTTAGGATTCACTCATAACAGGCAAACGAAAAGACGGCAGAATTAGAAAGCTGTCGACTGCGATCCATTAACGCTTGGTTAGTCGTTTTGGGTTTAATAGTAAAGACAGAGAGAGGCGTATCAGGCTAATCAGTGCAAACTAATCAAATTAAAACCCAACAGTGTGCAATCTATAAACACAGTGTATTCGGTCCACGAGATTCTTTGAGGTTCATTCTCGAAAAGACAGACAGATTGACTCTGTGTGAATTGGCCATCAAAGCCGCCCCATTGCGACTGAAAATGAAATTCCCAATTAAGCCTTTAATACGTGTCAAAACACATTAACTTGGCCTTAGCTCTAGCAACATCTTGTGCTTAAAAAAAAAAAGCAATGCAAAGTCCAACACTTACAATACAGTAACCGTCCGCTCTCATGGGTCCAGACGTCTAACCGTGGTCCAAACTAACGATGTCATCCCCGAAGATGATGGCCTAATATCAGCACAGCACATTAAATCACACAGGCAATGGAGTTTAACGGTGTCAGACAGAGTAAACGTTACAGCGCTCTCGGCTGCGCAACCAGAGCAAATAGGTAAATGGTTGGTGCTAATTACAGCTGACAGATCACTGGAGTGTGTTTCAGAGAAGACCAAAGGGTCAGGATGAGGTACAGAAGCACAAATTGATGAAAACACACTTGCACACACACACAGCATTCACAGAACCACATCGATAATGCTTATTCTGTGGTCTGGGGACATGCATGGCAGAGTTTAAATAACTTTAATGAACCTTATCTGGTCAGAATTGGAAATAGAAGCCCACACAGGGCAGCATTTATCAACCAGACCTAGACCCAGACAGATATTTAAGACTGACTCTCAAGCTGTGTACTTCTAAGGCAGCAAGAAAAATGACTGAATTGTAACTGTACTGCGAATTTTGAACTTTGTACAGAATTGCGCACAAATGACTGATTTGGGAGAGCAACACAAAAAAATCAGACGGGGAACTGGACTCACAATTGATTTTAGCATATCCACTTTAATTAGACTGTTCAGAAAATTTTCCGCTTTCTTTTTTTTCCACTGAGCTCTGCGTTTTGCGCTTGCTGATTAAGAGTTTGGCCAAAAAAAGAAAATAAACCAAAAGGCATTGCAATTAATGTGCCTAGCTTTTTAAAAATAGCCAGCACAATACCTTAAAATGCTGTCTAAGTAGGTAGCTTGCTCGGTTTCGGAGCAAGCGTGTCATAGGACGGCAGGGATTCTGTCTCGGTCCTGTTGTTTTTTTATGAGAGCACTCTGGAGCGTCACACCATTTGTCTCCCAGTTGCTTCCAGGAAGCAGTTTATAAATACACTACGATTCTTCCCACAATTATTTTATGACATAGTGAGTTTCACGAGACAACTGACAGACTCTAGACGCACCAACTCGTTTCTCTTTGTCTCTCTTGGTTTGTTTCCCTCACTCTGAGTTTTTCAGAAAGAATCGAGAGGCTTAACACCAGCACACTGGGAAAGAGTCGCTGCTTTATGCAGCCGTGTCAAGCGTCTTTCTCTGATGTAATTCTTAAAGGGCAAAAGATAAGGAAAGTTCACTGGAACTATCTCTCTCTTTCCCTTTCCCACTCGCAATCTTCTCTGCGTCCCTCTGGGCCTATTCGAACAAGCAGCGGTGGAAAGCGGCCTAAAAAAACACGCAGTGGAAAAGGTTTTCAGCAAGTTAATTACAACAGGGTGAGGGCTGTGAAAGGCCGCATTGTTTGTGTCAGGGCCAGTCAGCATCAAAGGACTGATTCAGACGCGTTCGGCGCACCTCAAACCCTGCTGGGTTGGACGTCGTACCACGTTAAACGCCGGCCTTAAAGATGCCCTCGTGGCTGTTTGCTGTTTTTCTTCAAAGTGATGAAACAATATTTGGAGTAGCAGAATAAACACGATGAGAGGTAATGGGCCAGAGGGGAGGAAGGGCGTCATGCTGCTCGGTTCGGTCAACGGTGCTCTTGTTTGGTGTGTTTACAGAGTCCACTGACCTTCAGGGAGGTTATCTTTAGGTGGACGTTTAGCCTGCTTGCTTCTACCAAACACAAAAGGAGTCAGATGATCAGGAAATGACATCAAGAGCATCCTAAGCTGGAGCTAGCAAACAGTCTGTCGTCTGTGGTTGCATATAGCATGCGAGCCTCCCTGGAGTGGACTGTGGGCAGCGCCATATGTAATGGAAACCAGACTAATGATACAAACAACAAAAACAAAGAGCAGGAAAAGAGCTGAATGTCATTAAAAGATGCATGCTTGTCTATGCTGGGAAAGGGCCTGTTTATGCTCTCGTTTCATTCTAGGGCAGCAGTTACGTCCGTGGAGCACCAGAAACTATGTGAAAACACAGTTGCTCTTGTTTTTCCTCTCGACGTGGCACATTTGCAGGCACGCCGTGCCTCATACTGTGAAAAGCAATTTGTGCATGGAGGGGGTCGTACCTGAGGCCCAATTACGTTATCATAGACAATAGCCGCGGCTGCGGAGAACTTGGGCAAATTGCTCTATGGTGATTCCCTTTCAATTTTCTTGCCTATGATGACCCATTTCCTGTTAAAACAGGAAGTTAAGGCAGGACATAAGCAACAGCAAGTGCTTTCCAGGCAGAATTAGTGGAGATGTTCTCTTTCACAAAAAAGGCACAAACGCAAGCCATAGAAAGTAAATTGGTAGTACTTTATTTTAACGGTCACCAACCCCGACATGCATTCTACTGACTTTTTAAAATACAGTTATTTCCTACTGTCGCTCAAGTTTTACCAATACAAAAATTATAATTCAAGTTTATGTGGAGCACTACTTGTGCACAATGCACATTTCTTAATATTAAACCCGAAATGCGCTTTAACCTCGCTACAGATGAGGATTGTATTATCTTTAAATAATAACACAAGATATTAAAAGTGTACCTGAAGTATGCTTGCAATAGCTCAACTTTAGCACAATCAGATATATTTCAGTATATCTTTAGTTGGACTTCTTGCACAATTAAAGTGCATTAAGCACAAAATGAATTGTTCCAACTTAGCAGACTTTACTAAAAGTAAAACTGCAGGGATTTTTATTAAGTACATAATATAGAAATGTATTTGTAGCATACTTAGAATGAAATGAACGTATACATTAAAGTATTTTTTTTCACTAGGTTACAAGTAAATGACAATTTGCTAAGGAATGTAAAATTTCCAAACACTGTGAAGTACTTTTGGAAACATTGCAAGGTTTTTGGGAAACTTTCAGAAACTTTCTTTTTTTTTTACACCGCTCTGCCACCCTAATTCTAGTAACCCTAACCTAACAGTCTAATACTCTAACTAATACTCTACTAGTTGCATAGTTTCATCAAGTCAAAAAGTGGAGCATCAAAATAAAGTGTAACCTGTGAAGGCGCATGCAAGGGTTTATGAGTACGCTGGCATATAGATGTCAGCCTCAAAGCTACTGGCCCAGGTTAAAAAAATTTTTTTCAAGATGGTCTGTAAAATAAACTCTTGCTATATTACAAAACAACCCCCCCCCAACACGCCTCGGTCGAAAAACATAAGAGCAGCGGGTCAGGACTGAACAGATGTCTGGAATAAGATATGACAGCGGGCTACAAGAACAAAAAGCATTGCATGTTCTGCATCAAACGCACTGCCCGGTGTGTTCTTTAGATGCCACAATCAAAGGACAAATGATTAAACTCGCCGTCGCCCCACTGTGAGCAGGCCCAGGGTGTATTTGGGGATGTAATTACAGGACTGGAGACTGGGTTAGATCACGCCGGAGGAGTTTTCCTCTCTGGCAATCACCTGCATCACATTAGAAGAGATGAGAGAGCGCAGGACAGGAAAATGAAACTGTTTACCCAAGAGTCACTCATCAGTAAATCAATGCTAGAGAGGGTGGCCCATGGGTTCCTACAGGATATCCTGACTGTATAGATACAGGAGCCTGCTGTGTGTGACCTCAGGTGGCTGCTTTTTAAACAGGAAAATATACATGCATGCTTTTACCTTGTGATAATAGACCACAGTTAATTCAACTGCCTACTGTTTCAGTGGCCTGGATTTTATTCATTTATTTTAATTTATTATGGAGTATATTCATTTTCTCCATTTGCTTTTTTTTTTTTTTTTTTTTGAAGGGGAAGGGCAGTTTTATTAAGCATGTTTCCAAATGTCCATTAATTCATAAAACACGACAAGCAGCATTTGCTTAAGTTTTAAACAACTAGAATATGATTATTATTCATGGGCATTTCTAAGTACTTATCAATAATGCATTCTTGAATCAAACCAATAACCTACAAAGATAAATTACACCTTCTGATTTAATAAAAACAATAGTTTACAAGTAAATAAACAGTGAATAAATTAACTACTGAAGTGTATTTTCTAAAGTGGATTTAAAAACTTGGGGGGAAAAAATAATTAATAAATAATTTATTATATTTTATTTTTTAACTAAATATTAAAAAAAATATATAGAATACATAAATACTAAAACAAAAAAGTAAATAAATAACGAAAAATTAAACAAATAAATAAATAAGCAAATTTAAACTGATTTTTTTGTGATTCCCTGTACAGTGAATAAAGTGAATTATCATATGTAATCATTTTTCAAAAGTACTTTCTCAATGAACAAACACAACAGCTGTCTTTTAGACCGTCTAATGCTAGCTAATATTAGGCAAACGTTAAACTTTTTACGACAAGAAAGACTGCAACCACAACACTGCATGGATCTTGTTCGCACTCCAACAGCAACTTCTCAGAGATCATCCTAAAGTTGAAATCACTTTGACGTAAGCATTTCGAGCCAAAGTGCTAATTTGAAGGAAAAAATCTGGAGCGCTTTAACAAATTAAGCACTCTCATCTTGCATAAATTAGACAAAATATCTAATGAATGAACACACAGGCGAGGGCAGCTGACATGTGAAACGTTTTCAAATCAACATCAAGTTTGAATTTAAATGCACATACAGTATGAGATAAAGCTCTTCCAGCCCGCTTATGACGAGCCAGCTTTAACGCTGCCGTTAATGTGCTTAATTAACCATCGGGAAACGGAGGCGGCTCAGGAAGGGGCTTTGAATAGGATTACAGGAGACTAACATCACTCAGAAGTGCAGGCGAAAACAAACACGGCTTTAAAGGCAACGTCCGCCGAAAAGGGTCCTGGACTTGGCCGGCGCACCTGACAGAGAGGGACACGGACACCGACAGAATAAACAACAGGATTAATGTCGTCCCGAGCAGATCTCTCCCACGGATGCTCCCCTTTTCCCCCGCTGAGGGATTATCTGTCAGAGCCCGGCTGAATCACCGCTCTAGACACCCTCGGCTGTCTCTGGTCGTTGGCACGACTCTCAGTCACAGCGCTCACTGCTTCTCCAGGCCAGATCGGTTTATCATTAACCCGCCCCACCGGTGAGTAATGCGAAGTAGACAAGGACGATGACAAAACGACCTTCTGTCTGTGCGCAAGATGCTCGACCACCCCTACGCTACATATCTGATGACCCCCCATCCCTGACAAATCCGCCCCCGGGGAGCGTCCCAGACACGGATACCCCTGTCCGTCGTAATTGATCATAGGACGTCAGCTGGCAGGTAGAGCTGTGAAGAAAGAGGCTGGGGAGATAATGATTTAAGTGACTTTGTAGAGGTCAGAGGTTCGAGACCGAGGTCGCGGGGGACTCTTGTTTGCTTTACTTCGTCGGTGCTTTTGTTCTCTGCGAGTATCGACAAAGAAATTCTGCTGCGGCAGAACTGCGCTTCAGCCCATCATTATAAATCAGCCTGTTAAGAGTTATAAAATTTTAAAGAGCTGCTCTCTGGATTCACTCAGGGGTCTCCATTAAAGAGACTGGAACAGATGACGGCCAACACAGCAACAAAGCGAGCCACACGTCTCTTTCTGAATTACCTAGCAACTCAAAATACACTCCATTTACTTTCTTAATAAAGCTTCCTGCTATTGTGATTGATTCATCAACGTGTGTTGGTCTAAAGAGAAAAATGGGTCTTCGTAACCTTTTATTGAAATATAACAACTCAATCCACCTCTGAGTCCAGGTCCTATTGGTCTAAACTGGTCATTCTAGGTCTTATAGAAAGGTTTTACACCATACAGTCAATTCCTGATAGATATAATCAATGTATTTTAAAGTGATTTTAACATTTTAATGGGTATTTTTTAAATGCAGCGTACGTGGAAGGGTTATTATAGTTAACTTAAACCATTAAATAACCTTTTTGTTACTTGAAATAAAATGTTAACCAAGACTAAAAATACATATTGTATTTTAGCTAATTACCAAAGAAACATTTTCATTTAGTAACTTTAGTTACACAAAAAAAAAACACAACAAAAAGATAAAAATGAAAAGCATAAATATAAAAATCTAAACTATTAATAAAAATTCTAACTATTAACAAAATCGTTACTATACTAAAATAGCACTCGTGTGTGACCTGAAAGTCCCTGTGAGTGTATTATCATAAATCATACATTTATGACATGTACATTATTTGAAAGATTTGAGATTCAGGAGATGAAAACATAAATCTAATTTCCGTAGGATTAAAATGCATGACACTAAGAACAAAACCCAGGGATTGTTACTGCAGTGTTTGGAGGCGTCCCTAAACTAGCAACCATCTTGGCAAGCTCTGAAAAACTGTAAGGCGAACACGTAACCGGATCTTTGGCACAGCGTTATTTCTCACAGAGAATCTCTCATCTACCGGTCGAATGCATAGTGAGCATCATGTAAAACGAGACGCAACGATCCAGTGATTGTATCCCTCCATCCCCCCCGCTCGACTCTGTACATACACATTAACCCCATTAAACGCATTCCTCTGTCTACATGCCCAAAACCACTAGAAACACAGAAAACATGAAAAATCTCAGCGTGTGACAAATGCATGGCAAGCTGTAATTTTTTTGCATGATAAAATACTTGCTCAGAGTAAAGGCTTGATACTTGTTATGGCACATAGCTTTGGATAAAGGTGTGTGCTACATGCATGCTGTAAATAAAGCACTACAGCCATTATCTTAGCACTGCAAAACATATTATTTGAAGCTGTAAATAATTGTTACTTGGGTATGTTTTATGTTTGCATTGATTATTTACAATTATTATAAGCATTTTATTTCAACTAGTTGCCGATTAAACAATTTCACTTCTTTTCTTTTTTTTTCTTTTTTACTAAAACATAAAAGACACGAACATTCAAACCATTTAAACAGCTACGGTTTCTCAGTGATACTGAATCGCCTTATTTTTACAGAGGTATAAAAATGACAAAATTTACAAGCAATATATTAAAAAGTTTCAATACCTGATGGATAAAAATTAACAATATAGTTTATTATTAATCATATTATTTCACACATCTCAGGAATAAAATTAGTTGCAAACGGCATTTCATGAAATCTAAATTCAGTTTTTCTATAAAAATGTCACATTCATTTCAGTGTGTTACTTGCCATTTTAAATTCACCTGCAATTTCTGTCTCAAAGTCAGTCCTAGAAAGGGTGTTGGACAAAAACTTCAATTATTATCGTTGCAAAGCAATTTTGCTGACACTCGAAATGACACACTTCACCTTTAAGCATACAAACCGCTTTACAGAAAAAGTCTAATGACGTCAAACAGCTATTTTCAAAGTTGGAGGGGAAAAAAAGCCCAGAAAGAAAGAGTCTTTCTCTAAGTAGCAGTGAGAAATGAGAGCAGGAGATTATAAGCCTGGTGTGGTACTCCGGCATATTCTTGGCTGGAGAATGAAGACAGATAGCAGGCATGAAGGGCTGGAGAAGCTGGAGGGGAGGGAGGAAAGAGAACGACTGAGAAAAACAGGCCACACTGTTGGGCGTGGAGCACAATAGGGATGAAATATGGTGGCGAGCAGAAAGATGCTGATTAGTGGAAGGCTTCCCGGAAAGATCTACCAACTCGAGAAGTGAACTCCCCCTCGCAAAGACGCTTTCCACGGCCGCCTGTGGCTTCGGGGGAGATTTTCGGCCCGCGCTCCATCCTTCCATCCGGATCGGACCTTAATCTGGGTATCGTGAGCCTTCGGGGCCGCAGAGGCTGCGATTAACGACGGCAGGGAGATTGTATGTTCCTAATAGTTACAGCCTCCAAGTGGTGTAACGCAATTACAGAGGCTGCAGAAGAACAGCTAATGTGCACGCAACGAGCAGCCTGATATGGATCAGCTATTGAGTTGGCTGTTTTTAATTCACTTTCCAGCACAAAAACCGGGGCATTAGTAAGATTAGATGGGCCTCGGACGGGAGGGGCAACTGAGGCCCGGCGGAGGGCAAGTGAATTTGTTTAGTGCCGCCTGTCAATTACCATCTCAAACCTTCTGCTGAACGGTTATTTATCTTCAGAGGTGAGGGGAAGGGAGAAAAGACTCGACAGGACAAAACAAGGCCCGAACGCAATTAATAAAGAGACTGTCCATTGACGAGGGCTACTCACGACCGTAGGCAAAGCCATTTGGGTTACGACCATCAAAATAATGTATGAGGCTACATCCATAGCTGCCACTATAATATATTCTGACCGGAGCGGAAAAGTCTGGCCAAGTGCAACCGTCCAGGACAATAAGCAGACTATAAGTACATGAAAGGTAGCAAAAGTGTAGCTCAATTATGCATAATTACTAGTTCTGCTTATGGAGAATAATAGTACTGTGCAATGTAGATGGATGCAAGGAAGGAAAAGGCAATCATATTAACCCTCTGAGGTCGCGTGATTAGGGTTTTTTTTTCTTATCAGTGTAAACGACACTAATATAACTTTGTTGATTTTGGTCACACAAGTAAGTGTTATACACCATTCGAATCTGTTAAATGTCTATTTTTTTAGTTCACTTTCAGTAACAACAAAAGTGTGTGCTTTTGCAAAATAAGGAAAATAAAAAGTGTGCGCGATTTTTCTTTGTTCTCTCCACAAACTGTTTTTAAAAAGCCGTTACTAAAATGAATTGAAACTCCGTGAAAACATGACACACAGACACGAGAAACATATCTATAGAAAGCTTGAAGTGTCTACTTTTAAATGCAGCAAGTGTACGTTGAAAACAAATATTCTTTGATAAAGTAATAAGTAACCAACACTATACTGAGTTTCTCAATCTGATCTCATTAGTTTTAATGTGACCACGCCCACAAGCTACATTCGCTTTGTTATTCGAATCGCCACGTGACACGCGCGCGACATGAACACGCCCACAACAGCTCATGTGCTCAACGCGGAAGGACAGAGAAAACAAAACAAACAGCGCTCACTTCAGCAAAGAAGATAACAGATGGTTTTTCCTCAAGATGCGGCGTGCGATCTGTTCCAGTCACTCTCATAAGTACTGTTTGTTTTTGTATGAGTTTGCGTGGTATTGTTTGCTTTTGGTTTTTCCCCGAACTATACCTGACTAAAATGTCTGAATGTGAGTGAAGCATGTTTAACATGACAGGCTGTATGCTGTTAGCCTACTGTGTTCTGTAATATAATAATCCGATATAATAATAAATAATAAAACAACATCACGTGTGCATGATGAATGCTGCTGCTTGACGTTATTATTGATTGTTTTTCTTGAACTGTAATTCCTGACTAAAATGTTTTGAAATCGAGTGAAATATGACATCTTATTACATTTTTTTAGACGTGATGCTGTTTCTATGTTTGATAAAAGAGACGATGAAACAAAATGTTACATATACTGATATCAACATGCTCACAGATGTTTTTGTGTGTTTGTTTTGTTTTAATGATTAGAAACCTGCTGCATGATAACCTGGATGACATATACTCGAGTCTCTTCAAGAAGATCGCCTCTAGGGAGTGCTGTACCAACATCAGATCTTCATCTGCACTGATATTCTCTGTTAAAACAAACTCCCTGAAAGCTGATGGTGGTTATTTTTTCTTGAATTCATGCAAAGCAGCAGCAAACATTCAAATAACAGGTATTTACAGGGTTCACTTGTTTTCAGGATTGACTCAAAGTCTGTTCACATGTCTGTAGCTCTGTGCTCAATAATGTGTTTATTGTGTATATTTTAATTATACTGTGTTGTAAATAAAAAAAACAAATCATTTTAAAAAACTGTTTTTCAATCTCTGCCCATTCTTTCTACCTGTCTTACCTGTCAGTGTCACTAATGGGCCATCAGGGGAGTGGTCTTTGTCTCTTCAGGTGAATATTAATGGGCCATTCTCACGCCCCCGCATACAAGCTTTCAGCCTCAACATGTCTTTTAAAATTTAAAACACTATATTGTTTTCTGTGAAAAAGTAATTGAAATGATTTTCACATCATTCTGAAGTAAATATTCTAACCTAAACGGCTGGTTACTCTAAATTCTTATTCAGGGCCATACACTATGGCTTGGATGGCCTTATTTTAGAAAGTTTTATTTTCCCAAAACTTACTAACCACGCATAATATTTTTTTTCTAAAAAATGCAAACATGTACATCCATCCTGGTTACATATTATTGTAGCACAGTTCCTGCTGTATACAAAAACAATTATGTGTTGGTTAATAGCATGTCATAAGTAGTTGAAATAATCACAAATATCAGAGCATGTCCAAACATCTCATCTCACCCCAAAATCACCTCAGACCTCAGAGGGTTAAAATAAAATAAAAAATTATACAGTTAAATTAATGGTAAATGCAAGTCAGGGTTGTTAAAAAACAGCAGTTCGACTGAGGTAATAAAAATAAGTAAGTGGAATTTCAATACAGTGCTCATATGAGAGTCACAATGTAGCAAGGAAAATTAGCGACCGCAGCCCACAGAACTGCACAGAATGAGTTGGGCGAGTTTTAGATTCTGCGACCAGCTGAGAGAATAAAAAAAAAAAGAACAAATGATCAAAAAGCGCCACGTCGTACAAAGAAACAATGCTGCTGAAATCTGCATATGGCCTACATTTCTTTGTTTTGAGTAAACGTTAAAAAAGAAAAAACGTTCATGACTCCGTTCTCTCAGAGAAACAATTATTTTATGAGAGTGGAAAACCATTCAGATTCAAAGCAAATGGAAACGCTTGAAACGTTCACCTTCAGGGAGGCTGGGAAAGGCCATTCGAGACCCTAGTTAACAAATCATTATCTGCTTCATCTCTTCCATATCTGCTGAGAAACTCCAACCGGTGCTTTCCTCCCCCTCTTCACAAAACGCCTCTTACAGCACATTCAGCTGGTTAAATAGAAAAGAAAATGGGGCTACTGTTCACCTACAACCCACACGCACACATAATCGCAACAATATGGGGGAAATATCCAGGCACGCCAGCTCAATGATATAAAGTTACTGTGGCTGCAGGGAAAATGCTTTTTATCATTTGCAGATTACACAACACAAGGGACTTTTCTGTAACCCCGAGACCACCGGGACGCAGACAATGAGCGACTGTGACTGATCTGAAGTACACAAATCACAAACTATCCGTCACAGACTCGCAGTATGTCAATGCGCATTTGGCTACTGTGCTCCGAAACCTGAAGAAAGACCAGAGGAAGGTAAAGAGACGGAGATGCAAGGGCAGAGCAGACAGAGCCTCAGGAGCACTTGAGACGAAATGACAGCGTTCAATCTCTGAGAAAGCCTTGTCTTTTATGCATCAGTCAAGACTCTGGTTTTTGGTCTAAGGGTGACCCTCTCTGAACAGTCGACTCCTTTCTGATAAAAACGGCTCTTGAATGTCACTCATTTCTATCTCGCCAGCTGTTTACACTCTTGAGAGTCTGAGCAGAGGTTGTAGAAACTCTATCCTGTCTTCTGTCTGGCACGGTTGAAAACAAACGAGAGAAAACGCAAGCTAGAAAGTAAATATTCATGCCCATACTTCAAGTGCCTACATCGCTAAAATTCAACCAGTGTGGAAACAACTGCCAGAATGAGAAATCGGCTGAAACCAGACGCAGCCTGTCCCTGCTATTTCTTGCGTTCCTACTAAACACTGCACAAAAGAGATCAGATTTCCACACAAAATCATTTGCACATGACAAGGAGGGGATGAAAAAGGAAACATGCTTTTGTGCCATTGTTTTACAGACAGGGTTTTGATTTCCATTAGGAAGAAAAAGAAACAAGCTGGAAAAGAGGAAACTATACATATAAAAATATATGGATATGTATATAAAGACTTTAATATATGCATACATTTCAGGGGTATTTTAGGAAGATCCACAAATAAATGTAAAGCGATTGACAAAAAACAGAGCACGTTCACAAAATAAATCTTAAGAGTTCCACAAACATTAATTTTATTTACAAATAAGTTAAATTAAATTTGCAAATAAAGAGCATACTCACAAAAATGTATTATATACTACAAACACAACTTTACCTGGCATTTATATGTGAATCGCATTTGAATGTGCATTTGTAGATCGCTGCAAGTAGTATATATACAAGAAACATTTCTAGCTTCAAAACTCGCACTAATCCACCAATGGATGGACTCCACCCACCTTCTACTTAAGCCAATCACCGGCCAGGTGACGCTGACTAATCGTTGCATGTTCTCACTCCAACCAATCACATGTATATGTATATGTATATGTATATGTATATGTATACGTATATGTATCTCTCTCTCTCTCTCTCTCTCTCTCTCTAAGCAAACAACAAATACATTTAGAAAAATCATAAATACACCATAAAATAATGATTATATTATTACTATAAACACACACACATATAAATATAATATATACAGATTATTAGTGGTAATATGCACTTTTAAAGGTCCTAATAACATAATGTTAGTGATAAATAAGGTATGAGGATGTTACTTCCATGGCGCTAACAAGCTGCTGTACCTTTAAAGGTAAGTTTTTGCAGTTCTTCTGTGAATGTGTTAAATAATTAAATGTGTGAATGTGTATTAAATAACAGCTTCGCGTTACGCAACAAAATACTTAAAGAAGAAAAAAATAATCGGAAGCTGTTATAAAATAGCACAAAACTGTGAACGCACATCATAAATCTATATTAATGCAGCGGTTGTGCAGCTGCAGATATCAGTCTCCGCTGAATCTCTGTTACAATGTGACTTGAGGTTTTAATTTCCATATCCAAAAAAAGCGGTCAAGAACAGTGGCGGTTAATATATCGAAACCGGAGAGTTTGTGCTATCCTGCTCTCCCTCTTCCTCCTGTTTACTCCTCTTCCTTTCTGGCCCAAATTGTTGCTTTTGTTGGCGCTGAATTCAGTGCTGGAACGCAACGGTACAATAAAACATTTCCCTCCCAACAACAACGATAAAGCACAAAAATGTAACCAGTAAAGTGCAGAACTTTTGCAGTTTTATTGAAAGAACAACCGTGTGGAGATTTACTGACGTGTTTTCTTACAAACACGAGAGGTAAAAGTGGGCGGCGGGTGAAATTTATGTGCATGGCTACTGAAGGAAAGCATTCAAGGGCCCGTAACTCAAACCTGACAATAGCAGCGGCGTTCTGCACTTCACACTCGCCAACGAGAGAACCGCTGTTCCCTTTAAAAAAGACGCTGGTCCAGTGCCAGCCAAAAACTGGCAGGGTCGCCCGGCGCCCCTCGGCCAGGAATCGATACGCTCCCTGTGTCGTGGGTGAATCCCTGCGTTTGCGTGAGAGTGTGTTAGAGAGCAGTTAATGCAAGGCGAATCAGCCAGCGCTCATTACAGCAGAGTTTATGACCCCTGACTGACAGAGAGAAGCCGCCAACTGCATCCTGCAGACAGACAGAGCTAAAAATGTCACCAGTTAATAATGAATGCACAGGCACATACACATTAACAAAGTATGGCAGCGACACTCGGGTGGGCCGCATGAGTAATGCTATATCATACTATATCAGTACATGACTGCAGAGTTAATTACACCAGAATTTTGATAACAAAGGAGTCATTTATTAAATAATAATAGCATTTTTCTAAATATTTCCAGTGAATAAAATGATTTATACATTTTTACTTTATTTAAAACCTTTGGTCAAAGAACTAAATTATTTCTACATATATGAGTTAATTTAAATAAATAAATAAATAAATAAATATATTATGTTATAAGCGCACTTTCAGAAAAAAAACTGGATTTTTAAAAGGTAAAAATTTTGCTACTTTTGTCAGAGAATGTATTATATTATTTTCAGTGTTTTATATTAAATTCATTATTAAACAATATAAAATAAATCAAATACCACTTTACATCATATAACACTTTTAACCCTTTTTTCTGATAACACAATATATTAAATATTAAACATAATGCAAATAAAGCTTTGCATTATACATATCCTTTACAATTTCAGTCAAAAAAAAGAATTAAAGTAACATATTCAGCAAACAAAACATGCATAAAAGTCTGAGTCAAATTTGTGATTTAAATCTATATGAATGCACCAGTTGTGCAGTCTGTCTGTAAACACACCGTCTCACTTCCACCCATCCCTAACTAACAGCTCCAGCACTACCTCAGAGGAAAGCTTTTGTACAAGAAGCCAGAAATGACTGCTCTGGGCCAGCCTGTTGTCAATAACACAAAGTCACTTTTCTGGTCCCTGTGCAATGCTGACTCTCCACTTTATCCAGCCCCTCGCCACTTCCATTACGCTTCCTATCACTTTAGGGGAGGATATATTATTTATCTCCTTCCCTGTCTATGTTTGAAGGTCTTCATCGGGGCCAGTAAACTTCTTGTTGTTGTTTGGGAATGTTCCCATCGTACGAAATGCCCACAGGAGACGTGATTTTCATTTAGCCCTCATTCAAGTAGTTTTAATTTAATGGGTTTTTTAAATGCCCAGATTTAATCAGAGGATTCCGACCTTACGTTTTTCCTCTAGTTATGCGTCCCGGCCATTTTTTACTACGTGGCAGCAAACAACACAATTAAATGCAGTTTTGGGGCTAGCCGCTTGGCCCACCCGCTCCTCGTCGAGGGCCCTGTGATTAACGATGTTTAACGCTCTCAATGGACACCTTCTCTTGTCTTTGCACTTCATCTCAACGCCCTCCATTCTCGCACAGCCGTGGTTTTGTTGTGGTAGGCTTCTCCCGGTGGGTTCGACGGCGTCAGGTCATGCAGAAAGCCTTCATTAAGGAGACTTACTACTGTACGATTCTCAATTGGGCTCCCACAAAATTAGCCCCAGCGAGGATGGCCCAGTTAAGCACTCGCGGCTCGCTGGACCCTAGGGAAACGGGCCTGGAGATGTGACTGAACATGAAAGTGCTGAGTTTGGCTTTACGGAGTGTGATATCACACGCACATAAACTAATGGTCTGACCACAGAGCAACTGCTTAGACATGGAAAACAGAGACTAACACGCAGCAAGATTAAGGGAAACACGAGGCCCACTTTTGCATTTGAGAAAACAGAACATGCAAGAAAATGAATCAAGGCTAAAAGTAGTACAACGTAGATAAATTCCCATTACTTTGATCTGCGCTACATATTCTAGGCACGGATCACACAATATGCGGCTCTAATTTAGCACCTCATTTAACCGGCCGAAAAAACAACATTAGACATTGACATTATGACACGCACCCACTGAAGCTTTCCCGTAACGGTTAAAACTCTGCTTGGCAGTTTTGTAGATAACTAAAAGGAAGAAATATGGGGGGAATTATCCAGAAGATTGATTCTGGAGAGATGAATGCCTGCTATTCATGCATCTTTATCTGACAGGGCTTGTGCTCTCCGGGCCTTGGGTTTAGTTATTCTCTCTGACAAAACATGTTTGGGCCAGGTTGAGGATGTGTCAGGAGGCAAGCGCTTCATCACTGTCTGACGGGGAACTGATAGGCTACGCCATCCAGACGTGAGGATCAGTCTAAAAGCCCCAAATGCAGAATGATAACCTGCTGAATTCCTCCTGTATGGGGTCTGTCTGACGCCAGGCCCCTCTGCTCATTCACTCACACGTGCTTCCTTAACCTACTTTCCAATCGTAAACTAAAGGGTTTTTGTTAATCAAAATGAAGCTGAAATGAAATAGAAACGTTAGATAGAAAATAGAAAGTGTTGCTTTCAGTTTGCCAACAGACAGGAATAATTAATTGGAACACAAAAAAAGTAAATCAAATAAAAAACAAAAATTAACTTTTTTTTTAATTAGGTCAGCTTTTTTACATTGCAGAAATAAACTGGTTGTGAGTGACATTTCATGTTGACTTTAACTAAGTGCTCCTCTACTGCCCACAAAGCACCTGTCCATGACCATAAAAACAACTGCAGGTCTGTGCTTTAAACTTCAAGTAAGATTAAGCTTAAATGGGGAGCCTGGCCTGAGGCGGCGTTTGTCTAATGACCCGTCATGAACCAGACCCTTCAGCCCCCTTTTGAGCTCTTTACGTTATAGCCAAGTCAACAGTAGGACTTACACTGACCTCTTATCATCTCTCTGGCTGCATGGGGCCTTTAATGGAAAGCAGAATCCAGTGAAAACCTCAAAGTACCAAGTAAATGTATGTTCTTATTTAAGCCCCATAAAAACAGGAAAGCACAAACATTTATCTGTGCTATGCTTTCATCTGCTGTCTGCCGAGCTAAAGAATAACAGAGCCAGGAGGCTGATAAAGTGAAGATAGGAAATGGAAACGCGTGGGTCTCATGTTCCCATGATTCCAGCGGGGCGGTGATTGCTTGTCCCAGTCTCCCTCTACGGTGAACAGCGGTGCACGGTCCTTTCATTACAGCAGACGCATGCATCAGTATGCACAACAAAAACCCATCCCATGATGCTCAATTTGGCCGGTAGTCAAGCGTTATGCATTAGCTAAGAATACTAATAATTTGGCAAATGCAATTTTAGTGGCTTTGTGGCTATTTGCAGAACTTGGATTGCATGCATTTGACACAGTACAACACGCTGTCAGCTCCATAGTCAGAAAGCATATGGCTGAGCGTTTAAGGGTTAGTAATATGATTTTCTGCCGCACTAAGTGATGATAAGAGCGCTTGCTAGTAAACTCAGTTGTGCACGTTGTGACGGTATCCCAGCAGGCTTCTTGTTTGATTGGACACCACTTTGTGCCTACAGGGAGGGCCATCACACGACAGCAGAGCTAAAAGCAAAGCAGACAGCGTTTCTGGTGGGACTGTGTGCTTTTTATAGCCGCGCATGCAATAAGCGAAAAACTGTGTTCTGCTATTAAGCCACAATGACAAGAAAAACATGCAAGAACAACCGTCCAAGATGAAAATCTTTTACTGCAGGACTGTTGCTCTGTTGTTGGAGGACAAATGATGCAAGTGCTTCATTTAAGAAGGTCAGAGGTGAAGAGCGTATTTTCTGCACTACTAGATGCAGCAAACCGAATGACTTAACAAAGAATTAAGAAATGCATTAAAATGATCTGGCTTATTTTATGCATCACTGCTACTACAGTGTATAGAAAACTCTAACATAAATATATTAAACTTCTATGGAAGCTTAGAAATTCTCACTTTTTTCCTTGTAATTCTGGGAAAGTCAGAATAACAATTTAAACTTACAATTTAAAAAAAGGTCTAAATTACCTTTTTTATATTGGTTGTGTAAACAAAAAAAAAACAAAAAAAAACACAATTCTCAGAATTCAAGACAAAATTGTGCAATAGAATCTCGTAATTGCAAGATGGAATGTAAATTCAGAGTTTCTCCCTAATGTTAACTCCAAATTCCAAGGAAAAAAAGAATTACGGGAAAATATAACTTGTGGTATAAACCCAGACACACAAAAAAAAGTCAGAATTGTAAGATACAAAGTTATCTTTAGTATTGATTATTATTATTTTAGTCCGTAATTGACAAGTTTCCATAAACTTCAGTCTGTAACTGCAATTTTTTTTACATTAATACTAAAAAATGCAGATTATTAAGAGTACACAATAAAGGAAACACCACTTCAATCTTCCAACTCAAAAAAAATTGACTTGTGTGACTAGTAATTATTTGTGAAATTTATTAGCAGTTTTAAAGCCCTTTTTCTCTCAACTTTTTTCCAGTTCGGTTTGATGCTGCAGAGAAATGACACCCTTCACCTCTGACCTTCTGAAATGAAGTAAAAAGTTTAAAGCGTTTAACATGGCCTCAGATTGGCGCCGTTCACCAGCAGGGCCAGTTTGCGGTCGAGCACATTTACGGCCGGACGTCATCCGCTCCCAAAAACCAAACTCTATCCTTCAAACTGTAAAAAGGGCGTCACTCTCCTCTCCATAACTGCCCTGAGTGGAAGCCCCTTGACTGGTAATAACTCTCTTCTCTCTCTCTCCATTTCCTGATCACAATTACCCTCTCCATGAGGAGCAGGGGCTGTAAATTACATTTCTCTGATCCTCAGCTATAATTGGACACTGAGGATTCTCCAAGCAGCAGCATTTCTGTAAGTGGAAAACAAAGAGCCTTTGAGCGTTTGGGTTTGGATTTCACAACGCGACTCATTACATTAAAAGGAGAAGCGTAACATCACTCCATACTGAAAAGCACACATGACCACGTCACCTTATTTTTTATAACACTTTATATGATGCAGAGCAGCACGTAAATAAAAGAATTAATTATGCAAAAAAAAAGCTGATTCAGTTCGATAAGTGTGTAAATTATGAAATTACTTCATTTCAGCTACAAGCAGCTCAACAGGAAACACAACAGTGTCAAAACTCAACTCAAGTAAGTTTAATGTTGATTAAATCCAGTTTACAGGAGTGTCAACGCAGAAAATTTACACAATAGTGTCAAATTGCTCTATAGAAGACAACTATCATTATACAGCTCAATTCAGTTCATTGCTTTTTCAATTTGGTAAAACAACAGTGTTGATGTTGCAGTTTAGCAATTACGAAATGAATTTGATTCAGTCATTATTCAGCTCAGAATCTAACTCAATTAAACGTTGCAAAAATCAACAATTATGAAATGAACTCGGGTTCTACATTAAAGCAGCTTTACAAAAGAAACAATGTTGTCATTTCTTCGCTCAATTCAGTTTTGTTTTCATCAATGCAGTCAAACTGATAGGACTGCTGAATATTACGTGTCTCCAACTGAGCAAACCAAAGGCAACAGTGCATGGCGAAGAACCCACAATCCATCAGCTGACAAAAGCTGTGCTGAATGAACAAAACACAGATCAGGCCTGAGACTTATGCACTAAAATTATTCAAAGATTTTACATCCAGCTGCTTCTACGTGAAGTGTTCAGAAAAGGAGATCTGCTGACAAACAGGTCGGTCACTTCAGCAGCGGCATGCTTGTGAACTAGCCACACTTGTGCCGGGCTTCACTAATGGACTGCTAATAGAACCCAAAGCTGCACTTTGATGCTTCCCCTGTAGTTTACAGGGTGACAGTGTGTGATTAATTGCACTCACTCCACTCCCCGTCCGCTTTTTCTCTTTTTTGCTACGAATAGAGGCTGTCATTGCCATGACTTTGCTCGCTCACCTACCCGCGCAGCTGGATACGGCGCGATTCGCCATAGACAATGCCGAGCGCATACTGTAATACATCTTTTCCACAGCCGGCACGCTACGTGACGTCAGGAGAGGAGAGCTGCAACCTCAGCACGCCTTTCACAGCAATTATCACGAAAAAATATCCTCAGCACGGGGGAAGGCCAACAAACAGCGTGTAATGCTGACGCCCAAAAGGCAACCAAGAAGGAGTTTCTGATGACACACCGTTTGGCTCGACCTTTACCTTCACCAGCACGTGACCGCATTAACTCTCATTTTCTCTTTCAAACTTAAAAAATGGCCTTACATCACGAGGGAATTGCGATACACGGTGGTGCTAGGTCATGGTATAGTAGCCGTTCGGTGCACAATGCAGCCTTTGTGTTTCCAAACGTACTTGGAGAGCAACCACGATGGCTGTAACCTTAGTAGACCCCCTGAGACCCGACCGTTAGGCAACGAGGGAAGTGCTTAGAGTAATGATGATCGCAATAACATTCTCATTTTTACACCTACCGGAGCTGCATGTGTGTCTCTTTTTTGAGTTTGAAAACCCCCCCCATCCCATAAACAAAGCTCAGAGGACGCATAACATGCAGAGCGAGAGGACAGACGTGGAAAAAGTGAACTCACGCTTTGACGCACTCCGCAGGCAGTGGGTTTGCTTTGCTGTTTTTTTAAACAGTAATTACACATATAAGACAGCAAACAAGGCACCTTTGTTTCCCCCCCAGAAAAGCATTGCATATGCAACCGACGGCATACAGAAAGCAGTAAAAGCGTGCAGCCTACATGAAAACAAAAACGTACAAGAATGGATTATGCACATTTGGGATCTTCGCCTTTCATCAGCAAAGGATCTGCATATTCAAACAGACAGCCGGTCTACTTCAGCCCCCAAATCCACACGGCCTTCTGGCGTTAAGGCGGATGACAAGATCGTCTCCTGTCTAAGTATTGTCAAGGGTCGCACAGCACTGTTTTTTATCCCACTCGCTCCCTCTTGACTCTCCCGGTCGCCACTTATTCATATTCAAGCGACGGGAGACACTTGTGGTGGAGATGTCAATGATTTTACTGTACTTGACAAAGGCACTCCTTTCCTCTCTATCGCTCTCTCCTCCATTTCCAGGGCCAAGAGAACACTGGGACGAGTGGGAATTCACACACTTAATTAAAACAAGTGTATCGACAGTGAAAAATAGGGGGATCAGGAGAAGAAAGAAGTGCAAGGGAATTTTTTTCCACTGCAGAGTAGCCGTAACAGCTTAAATAACCGGGCAGTTCTTCAAGCACGAAAAGATCCCCATGTGAACCGGAAACGTGTAGCTCATTAGTATCCAAAAAACCTATTGGCCATTAATTAGTCGCAAACAATGTTCTCCCTAAATATCGACTTCTTAATGGACACAAAGAGACTTGGTTCGTGTTCCCATTACAGTCAATGGCATTGGCCTCTCAGGGCTTCTGAAATCGGCCTTATGTCATCCAGAGATGCCCTTCAGACACTGGAGTGGGATAGTTTTTCCTCAACCTTTCCTTGTTTCTCATTAACTATGCACAATCGTCGAGGGAGGTTTTGCTAGACTGGATTGGGTTTCTAACAATCCGATTCCTGCAGTTTTTGGAGCCTTAAGCAAGAAATTCTTAGAAACCTCACTTAAAAGTAGCTTTTAAATAAGTATTATAGTGTACATAATCTAGAAGAATACAAACATTGCTTTATATGTAATTATATGTATTTGGCAGAAGCCGCTTACATTGCATTTAAGCTTTCCTTTTCATTCAATGCATGCATTCATGGAAACAAACCCATGACCTTGCTGCTGATCTATTGTTTGAGCTACAGTAATCACTTTTTTTAATAGTAGTACATAATCTAGAAATGCACAAACATCACTTTACGTTTTAGCATTTGGCAGATGCTTCGTACACTGCATTCAAGATTTAGCATCCTCTGAGAATCGAAACCAACAACCTTGCCACTGCTCTTCTATTTGAACGAACGCTTTAAAAAGAAGCTTTTAAATAATAAAGTAATTTAGCATTTATTATAGAATAGTACAAAAATTACATTTATAGATGCTTTTATCCAAAGCGACTTATACATTGCATTTATGCTTAACTTTTTCTTCAATGCATGCATCGCCTGGGAATCAAACCCATAACCTTTCTGCTGAGCTACAGGAATAATTTTTAAAAGTAGCTTTTAAATAATACAGCAGTATAGTGCATAATCTAGAATAGTACTGTTAAAAGTTCACATTTTTGTCAGTGATCTCCGAAACATACGAGATCAGCAATTCTACTACAACTGCATGTATATAAACCACTGAGGGAGGGTTGAAGTCAATGTCAAACGTGGCTCGGGGGAGATTCACAAACCTGCCTTGTGATAGGGAGGTGGTCTTTGTGTCATCTCTCTGTGTCAAGAACATGGCTGCCGGTTTACTTACACAACAATTATTCAGCGAAATCCTTTTAATGGAGTCCCACACTCAGTTCAGTGAACGGACACGTTCAAGAAGGCAAACGGCATCAGCTCTGGCGTATCTGAGATATGCCACAAACACAAACTTGAAAGCATCTTCAGCATAGAGAAAGCTCTTTTAACTCACAACTCTGTGCCCAGAGGAAAATTCATTTAATTAGTTCATTATAATGCAATCAAAGCACGCAGCAGAAGAACTCAATAGCAAAATAACCAAAATATTTATTTTACTCCTTATAGAAACAAGGAATTTGGGTAAATTATCAATTCAAACTCTTAATAAATATAAAATGCCAGCAGCACATTCGCTTCTCACAGAATGAGGCCGTGAGTGATATTTTTTCAAGCAATGCATTTGTCCTGTTTCTTTGATTTTCTCAATTTTTCCAAAGGAATTTTGCCACTTTGTAATTAGGAATATATGTTTAATAAAAAAAAAGAGAAATAAATCATTAGTGCGCTTAGTACATTCTATACCAGACCACACGCGGAATGATGATTTACAGCAAGAGATGGATTTGAAAAACAACCCAGAATCAAATACTCTTATCCTTGTTAAAGAGCAGTATTCTGGTTTTTAAAGGTTTCAGCATTCATTAACAGAACTAGAGATATTAATAAGCACGATAAGTAAGGTTCAGGTCTGCGCATACAAGGACAAATGCAGAAGCTCATTTCTAACGTGAAGAAACACAGACGCGCTTGTGCTTTCCTCAAGACAGACACACAGCAGCACAAGACAAAGTTTTCTCATGTAATGACCTCACTATGAGCTCATGCCTAAAACTGAGACCAAACGACAATAATCCACACAAGCGATTTTTCAATGTAAAGAAATGTAACCAACTGTGACAACTCTGGCTGAAATATGAACACCAGGCTCTTACACACAACTAACGTTATAATAAACAAAACTGCTGCAGCAGAAATACTATTAACAGTAAATACCGTTGTTAGTTTAATTATATAAACAAATCGGATCTGGCGTGAATTAACGTTAATTAATATGTTCGACCACACAAACACAGGATTAAAAGCACAAACTTTTTCATATGGCAAATCAATTCATGCCTGAAATATCAAATCATAGCTCTAATCTAAGCAAATGAAGGGTTTGGGTAATTCCCATGAAGACTTATGAGCATTATTTACTGAAATCAGATGCTATGCCGTATAAACACCCGCATGAAGCTCAATCGGTTTGACAACTTTTCACACGCAGAACAATAATTTAACGAAACTTCCGCTCATTCACCAAATCAGTCAGCGATACTGATCGATATTCATCTAATATTGAGAGGTTTTCTTACCTTGAGCCGAACCGGTGTTGACGAGCGATAAAATAGTAAAAACGAACACAGTGATCATCTGCGCTAAGAATCCCGATCCGCCTCGTTCTCTCTTCGCAGTCTTTTTACTTCTTCCCATCATACAAACAGTCAAAACCAGGCAAAAATCCGCCGTTGAGGTAAAATAATAATCAGTAGAGCCTCTGGAGATGTTGTTTGTAATAAAACCAGCGCGGACTGTGGCGGAGAGATTGTTATTCGCGGAATGAAATGTTGTTGGAATCCGTTGGTTGTTACCTCAGAGCACTCTTCTGACAGACAGCGGCCACCAACGCCCGTCAAACACAAGTGTTCGGGATTAATATCCTCAGTTCCTCCTCTCCTGAGCAGTTTTTCTCTCAAGGCTTCTCGAAACGCCGCGGATCGGCTGTAAACAGGTAAATCTGCGCTCCTGAGGTGACTTGGTGTCTGTCTGTGAAGTTCCCTCAGTGCGCGCTCCCCGCCTTCTGATGGAGAGCTCGAGGAGCGCGAGATCCCCGCGCGAGCCGCCGGCGCTCCAGCCAATCCGCTCGCGCTCCGACTCCAGCGCCAAGAAACCCAGGTGCGGAGCGTGGAGCGGATCAATACCTGATCAGGTGGATCTTCTTCTGTGAGTTTTACAGCGGGTTGCAAACCATCAGGTGGATCACGAGCTGATGAGGGGCTGTTCTTAGGGATTCTACTGTTATTGTGCTTTGGTGATCCTTTTCTGCCCATAATCTCAGCACGTATTGAGACCTTGAATGCTGTAGAATGAAGGTTATTTATTTATTTTTTTGTTTTTATTTACTTAGCAAAACACGTCAAAAACATGGTTTTTGTAGGACTTTATTTTCTGATTTTCAATGTTATTTTCACATACCATTTAGACATGGTTATTCTGCTTCCTTTGTGATCTCTCAGCACATACTTTGACACTTTAAAAACTGTAGAATGGGGGTTATGTATTCATTCATTCCATTCATACATTAAATTCTATTAATTTATTTGTTAAGCCGGCCCAAAAAATGGCAAAACCGGTTTGCCATTGTAGGACTTTATTTTCAGACTTTTTACATGTATTTGTAAATATTATTTTCTCTTCTCATTTGGATATTTTGTTATTCTGTTGCTTCTAGGAAACTTTTCTACTTATAATTCAACCATAATCTCAGAACATACTGAGATACATTTGAATATACTTCAGAGATATTATACTCATAAGAATTTCTAGGAGTGCAATAATTGTGTCCAACGTGTATTTGAGAAAAACATTTATTTCATAATAATATTTTCCTCCATTTTAAATTCTTATTATCCAATGAAAGGTTAGATTTTTGTTAACGTGTTTATAAAATATCAAAAGGATTAACAATGCAGATTAATTTTTACAGCCGTCTTTGATATTATTTACCAAGGGTGCCAATTTTTTTTGCCATGGCAGTATATATATATATATATATATATATATATATATATATATATGTGTGTGTGTGTGTGTGTGTGTGCTTATTTTGCAATGTATTTTTATTATTATCCTTTTTTTCTATTTTTAGACCTTTTATATTATTTACATACTTTATTTTTCTGTTTCTTAGGCTCATAAAGGAATACTGTAGAATGAAACTAAATGTAATTTGTATTTTTTATTCATTTTGCAAAAAGAAAGGCTATTAAATTAAGAACAATTTGCTATTGTATGACATTATTTAATGACTTCAGCTGTTCTTTTTGAGTGTCATTTGGTTATTTTATTATTATTTTAGGACTCTTTTATGCTCACAATTAAACCCTAATCTCAGCACACACAGATAAATGCATTTTTTGACTGATTTAGCAAAAATTAAAAACAATTTGCTAATGCACAACTTTTTTTTTTTACTTCATATTCACAAAAGGAGATCTGAAAATGACTTTATTGTTGTTAATGTTTCACTCTTGGTTCTGATCCATGACACTAAGTAAACAAGAGGAAAACAAACCTCACTGGAATCTAATCAACGAAACCCTAAAGTACATTTGCTTTCCTTATCACTGCCCTCCTGTTATTCATTTAGCCTTGCTAATTGCCCAAAACATGCTCTCTTGTCAGAAGGCATGATCAATAATTATGACAGGAAGAAAACCACAAACCATGATAACTGAAGTGAGCTTGCAAATTCTGCTGTGGCGCGCCGGGCCTGTCGTCATGATAAGAGGAGACTGTATCTGCGATTCCAGCTCATCAATCTTCTCTATCTGCAGGTGTTTTGTGTTTGCATTTATGATGCATGATGTCATGGCTTAATGGTTAAGGATCCGGGCTGCTGGCTTTAGTATTGCGGGTTCAACCCCAGTTGGAGTGACCTAGAAACTGGAGAGCTGCCGAAATTCCAGTCCTACTCCATCACCATTGTGCCCCGGAGCAAGACACTTAACCTCGGGTTTCTTCAAGAAGGCTGTTCAGTCGTTTCGGATGAAGCGTCTGCTAAATGGCCAGTAAAATAAACAGTTTGCACTATAAACAAAAAAAAAGTTCTCAGTACCACTACTTTGTTCCATCAATTCAAAGCCTAAAAATACATCAGTTCTCTTGTTCAAGGGGTTTTAATTCAGTAACACAATAAATTATCTTTTTGCTTCGCTAATGAATGCTATATTCAATGTTAAGTGAATGCTATATTTATTTTAGGTCTGTCAAAATGTTAATCACAATACACTGCATTCCAAAAGTTTTTTGTTTACATAATATATGTGCATATTTATTATGTATATATAAATAAATATTTACAAGTGTATACATTTATATATTATATTCTGAGATTTTATAATGTATATAAATATTTTCATGATATAAACACATTTCTTAAATAAATACTTGCATGTGATTGCATTTATTATACATACATAAAAATATACACAGTGTACATACATACATTATGTATTTTATTCTAAAATCAATTTTTAGATTTTATATGATATATCAATATTTTCAAATATATAAACATATAAAATAAATAAATGCATGTGATTGTATTTATTATATACATATAATAAGTATACAGAATGTACATGCACATATTATGTAAAATGCAATTCATTGTTTGACAGCAATAATTAACTTATGAATCCTACAAAGCAACGATATCCGGGATATGGTTTTAACGGTTGAACACACTGACACACAAACCTGAGGAACATTAACAATCAACGACCGTAAACAACTCAACAAATAAACATAATTATATTTCATGCGATAATGAAACAATTCATCATATACTTACCTTCATGTTGTTCCTTGACTTCCTTGGTATTTATTTTTCCCTACTATGGAAGTCAGCGTCTGTCTGGTTGTCTTTATCTTCTTTGAAGTTCCACACAAGAAAGAAATTCACAGATTTAAAACATTTGAGCGAATTCTGTTTGGTCTATTGTGGGTTTTATATAGTTTTAAGTAACTGCATTATACTGGAGACTCAGAAGGTTTTGTAAACAGTTTGTGGCAGTTACATTAACTCTTCTCTTATTTATCACATAGAGTGCACTCCGACACTGCATTGTCACCAAAGACACAAGACTGTCATGTTTTTCCATTTGATTTATGCATCTTCACATTTTCCATGTAAATTCTTGAGCAGCCTCTGTAAATATTACGTAATGTTTACCGACGGAGGTAATGCTGTTTACAGCGGTAAGATCATACCGCCTTTAATCTTGCTGAGTGACAACTCAGAAAACCCATTTACTCGGGTAGTGGTTAACATCATGGGTGGCCTGCCTGTGAAATCTCATACATGGAATTCCAAGAACACAGCGTCTTCCGAGGCTTTGCCATGGTCTTCTGTGAGCACAAACTCAACTCTGTACCCCTTTGTTGAAAACAAACATTTTTATCGTTACTTTGCCATTATTGTTGGTTATTTGTTGAGTTGTGATGTAAATTTGTTAATTGTCACCTAAACTTGAGGTTTATGTGTCAAGTCTTGAGGTCTACAGTATGTTTAACCATTTAAAACTGTTGTTTTTATTCACTTTATAGGACTACTGCTCCTTCACACACTGATTTTCTATGTATTTCTGTCTTTTTTCATTTATTAATATCTAAACATTTTTCTATTATGGTTAAGATATAAGTCTTAAATCCTATTCCCTGTTGTTTTTTTGCTTAAACAGCCCCTATCATACATTTTTGACAATGATCTTTCATTCAGTGTGTAACACAACGATCCTGCAAAGTTTTAAATCTGAAAGGGTGCTTGTGCATAACAAACTATAGTCTCCCAATAGAAGAGTCAACTCTGAATCATTGAAACAAGTCATTTTTAAAACGAATATCATGTTGACGTCCACATGAAACAGCATTGGTCAGAATGAAATTGCAGATTCATTCTTTACCACTAGGCGTCACTTATGGAGCGTGCACATACTAATTCAACAAAATAAAGTATAGTGTTACAAGAAGATGAGATGATCAAATCTGAACACATCAAGAAACCATTTTTCTGGGTTTGAGTAGCTGCGGGCAGAATAAATGCTGCATCTTGAGCCGGCAAGTGCTACTCAATTGTGCCGTACGTTGTTCAAAAGCAACAGAGATCTTTTATATCTTGGATATTTTTTAAGCTTTACAACTTTGAAATGATACAGTGCTCCGAAGCAATATCAAAATGTCAAAGGTCTCCGTCAGCAACACAACAATAGACATAATTCCCTCTCACCCCAAGGTTCAGCTCGGTAATATCTCTCTCTTTTTGGCATTGCAGCCGTTTTTATGAACCCGCTTTGATGACCTATTCCCATCCCAGCCCCAAAAGAAAAACAGCCCCCGAGAGAGCTGGGAAAAGAACATGTACAGTGTCTTCAAGACTAATGTCACCCAGTGCTCCCATTTGGCACCAGAGGTGACACATCGTGACATCATTTCCTCTTCCCAGCGAGGAGCCACAGCATCCCTTTATTCTTCCACTTTTAGAGTTATTTGGACTGTAATCCTTCATAACTACTGGTTAAATCAAGCGCAACGATGGACTGAATTGGGTGGCCTGAAGGCTGGACAACATGTTTTAGGATCTTTTTCTGGACACATCATACAGTAAACGATATAGCAGCCCAAACAATTCACAATACAGTTGATTCTGTGTGTTTATCCTTTATTTTATATCCATATATGCAAAATGCAATCAATCAAACTGAGGACACAAGGACGTGAGAAACCAAATCGAGTGCTCGGAATGAACTGGGATTTGAGAAAGCATGACTTATGCATTGACTCATCTTGTTTTTTGAGACTTGAACAACGATCTCAGTGAGAATCTGACATCTTACTGGCATTTCACTTTGAATTACCAGCAGGAGGGAAATTGCTTTTGTGCTGTGTTGCTGATGGGCCTGAGAGAACATTATCTATTACTCGGGCAAACTTGACCAAATACTGAGAACTATGATTATAGTCTGTCTTTCCCTGTATTATTATTATGCTAATTCAGAATGTTTGGTAAATGCATTTATGTGAGAATATTGACTTTTCACAAAAGTGACTTCTGAAAGCAGTCATAAAAATAATAACTATGGACTGGCAGAATTATTTGTACTAAATGTAGGTTTATTTTAATAAAACAAGCTAATTATGAATTGGGTAAAAAATGAAAAATAGTCAACAGATAGCTCTATGCATATGTTACTTATAAGGTACGTATAAGGTCAACATATTATTATGTATTTGAATATATTATTATTACATTATGTACTATTTTAGCATACATAAATTCTCTGGATATATAAAAATATGAATTTCTAAAATAAATAAAATCCCCCTAGTCAAATGTGTATATGAACCTATCTATGCCATACTGTATATGACTATTTTTATATGCCATTATTTAGCAACCCATATATATATATATATATATATATATATATATATATATAATAAGA
>JAUMHG010000050.1:17192506-17215616 GCA_032359395.1 Enteromius anoplus
CTAAGCTACATACCTTCTATGTACATATCAGAGAACAATTTAAAATATTCTCTCAAATCATTCTATGGCACCTTTAACTGAAATAAGATAAAAAGAAACTTGTTTATTAAAAAAAAACAATTATACATACACAAGTGGAATAAATGTATTTTTTATTTATTTTTTTGTTTATTTTATATGTCTATATATTTCTTCATTAATGTCTATATATATATATATATATATATATATAGTTTACATAGATAAGATATGTGTGTGTTTATATATCCATAAAAATATACATAATATTTATTATGTATATATAAACACACACACATACAGTATATATTTTTGATATATATAATTTTTTTAATATATATAAATTACATGAATGAAAATAAATAAATATAAATAAACATAATTTTCAGTATATATTGTATGTATATATACTGTACATAAATATACACAGAACACACTAATTTATAATGCAAACAATAACAGCACTTTATATATATATATACAGTATACACACACACATGAATACAAATAATAAGTAAAAACTATATAGATCAATAAAAAATAAATCTACTAAATGTGATAAAAAACACAAAAAACATCTTAATTGTCTTGAACTTGTACTAAAATAACTAAAACTGAAATAAAAACAAATAAATGAAACTATGTAGGTATATATAAAACTGCAAAAAATACTAAAATTACATTTTCAATTAAATTAAATTTAAATTAAAAAATTCAAATTAAATCTCAGAGAGAAAAAAAAACTATCAAAATAATAAAAACCATAATAATACCTCAGAGATACTAATATAACACAGAATTAAAGTAATGATAATGTTTGCCATATGTTTCCTATATTATCTCCTATATTTCCAAAAATATTAAATATATAAACATAAAAACAAAGTCCACAAACTAGTAACCCCATTTGCAACAGCCTTAAATTATAATTCTTTTCTTTAAAGAATAAAATCATTAAAAACAAGCAAAGTGCTGCTTTTAAATAAATGATGCCATACATCAACAAAAATCTTCATGACTAGACCTACAAAATGGACTTACAGCATTAATGGATGACTTTAAGTGCTTTTTGTCATTTCTGAAGCTTCACAAACACTGTCACCGTATGGAGAGAAAAAAAATCTCTGTAGAGATTCCTTAACATTTTCATACGCGACTGTAAATAGCGGCAGGATGTTCTTCGTGCGAGTGAAGCTGAGAGCGTGTTTGGTTTCCTGCAGATGGGTTTATTTATATATGGTTTTGTTGTCGTTTGGCTCTGATTGCAGAAAGCGGATCGTTTTGTTTGATATTTCTTGATTTACTATGTTAATAAGTCTCGTAGGACCGTCCATCAGCACGGCCACGGTTTGTCGAGTCGTGAACGTTACCGCAGACGGAGTCGTTCTGAAACATAAATATTTTGGCAGCAAAAGCTAAAAAATGGTATTCTGATTGCAGTGCTAACGTCCCGTGTCCCGTCACTGAGCCAGTACACAGTAGTTTGAGTGTTAGTCCTAGTCATATTTAGTCAAACTGTACCTGCTTTTCTTTAGTCAAGTTTTAATTGATTAAAGTCTGGGAATTTTTGTCTAGTTTTAGTCCATTAAAATGTAGTCATGCTGCATAATGCTCATTAATATTTAACAATTATTTTAAATGCTGTCGAACGATTAATCGCTTCTAAAATAAAAGTTGTTTACATGTTTACAGTCTGTGTACTCTGTATATAAAAATACACACATAAATATATATATATATATATATATGAAAATAAATAATGTATATATAATGTAAATTATATGAACAAAAATATATGCATGTTTTTTAAATGATATACACATATCAAATATACAGTATGTATGTTTTTTATATACAGTATGCATAAAACACACACATACAGTATATTATGTAAACAAAAACTAATATTTTGAATGAGATTAATCATGAATAATTATATTATATATAAATTTGATAAATTATTATATATATAAAACAGAAATACAAACACATTCTCATTCATCATAAAAGAGAAAACTGTAAGCATGTGAGAATAGTTGCCAGGTTTCGAAGAACTGGCCAGATATTGTAGCTTTAATTTTATTTTTCATGGAGAGGCGTGGGGGAATTTAAACTCGTGAAATCTGGCAACCCAAGCATAAAACCTCACGGAGGTCTAGTCTGGAAAACAGAAATTCTGGATTCTAGGGTTTTAATTTAAGCTTCATTGTACTCTCCTCTTTTTTCGTCAATGACATTGCGTGCTGATATACAAACAGTTTGTGTTTAATAATGTCACTCTCCTCACGTCATGGAAAAATGTTGTCAGCAAATATTTTTTATTAAAGTTTCGTGAACATTTTTGGTCCCATGAAGAAGCATTCCGTCAAAGAAGCATCTCTTTCTTACCTTTTTATAATGAGAAGAACCTTCCATGGCATGGTGAAGCACCTTTATTATATTCAATTATATTACATTAGAGTGTATACCATTTCAGTCTCTACCTAATTTCACATTTATTTCAATGCGTTACGTGCCATTTCTTTGTAGTCCAATGTGAATGTTTTTTTTCAGGCAAACAGAGGTCGTTTCAAACTGCTGGAGAACAAACGCCATCGCTCCAGCCTCACGCTTGTTAATTAGCATCGGAAAATAATCATAAATTGGCACTTTCATAAATATGAATGTCAAATAAACTCGCCCGCGAGAGAGGACGTGCTCCCCAGAATTCATTTTCTCTGCGATCTCAGCTCAACTCCCCAAGAGCGGCAGTCTACGGACTAAATCAATCAAAGGTCTGACTCCATTAATTGCGCGGAGGACCCGGGGCACGTCGTAAGTGGGGTTACTCGTCAGCCCGGAGCCGTGATGGAGGACGGGCCGAGCCTGAGAGGGCCAATTTGTGCATCAAAGCCTGCAGTAGGACAAGAACGCACTTAATGCAGATCACTGGAAATGCATCATTATATGCACCATTTACCAGATGTCCATTTAACATGCAGTAATTAGATCAGTGCTCTTGAGAAAGGGGGCTGTATAATGGGGTCCCCTGCCATAACATTAACCGCACCCCGAGGTTGTCAAAATTATTATTTGGAGGGTCTCATTCTTTTGAGTGCTTGGGAACGCGAAAGCAATGCTTTTGTGCCATTCTTTCGTTCCATTATTCTCTTGGTTCGGGCGGTGAGCAATGTTATTCGGGTAGTTACCCTAAAAGATGATGCAGCCTGTGTACATCCACCAAATTACGCTTCCATTCACATGCTGCACTCAGACATGAAAGAAAACATCATTTCTTATCGTGACGGAGCCGTCTTTGTGGCGTTCGCCAGCCTCGTTCCTGCTTTTAAGATAAAACCAATAATGAGAAAATCGGAGTACTTAGAGTTGTAGCTGACCTCTTTCAGACAGACAGATTAACAAATGCCGTTTTATCAGAGCACTCCCAACAATTGGACGACACGCTCGCTCTTTCAGCCGTGCGTACGGCGATCTGTCACGGACGAGGGGAGCACATTTGTTCTGCTGCTATGATACACGACATCAAAATTAATCACTAAACATTCCATTATTGTAATCTGTTTAAATGATTTCCCCCTCGTCTGAGTAATTACCAGACAGATTTCGGAGTTGAGCACAGCAATGGTCAAACATGAGCTGTGGCTGACAAAACAATGCTGATGAATATTCAAAACGTAACCAGTGATGTAATCATGCATTTACAGTAAAGCTAAACAGACACGCTTACAAACATTTAAAAGCAGGACAAAAGCTTCCTTTCAATGGCAATGTTTTGTTCGGAGTACTGAGTTCTATGAACTACATCCCAACAGATAGATTGAGCACTGTATCAAAGGACAGGTAGAGCGATGGAATGACAGAGCAACAGGGCGATAGAGTGACAGAACAATCGATAAAACAGAATGGTAGAGTGAAAGAGACAGCGTGAATAGAGACTGACGGAACGGTGTTAGAACAAACAATAAAATCCCAGACTGACAAAGCGATAGAAGCGACGATAAATACAGTACTGGAACAGAGACAGAGCTACAGTACACTGTAAAACAAATCATAATATAATGTCTGTTAAAAAAAAACAGTAAATAAACACAAACTCTTTTTATAATCACAGTGTTTTCCTGTACTTTTACCAAATTAATTGTCAGAATACAGTATTAAACTGTAATTTACAAACAAGACAATTTGAATGTAAACCAGTAAATTCAATAATGCGCACTGCTATTAAAGTCTGTTTTGTACCTTTAAAACTGTCAAATTTACGGTAAAATTACATGAAATGTCTGATTAGATATTTTAGTGTTTCTCTGTATATACAGTAATATAGGGATTTACTGTTAACCTATTAACCCCTTAACTGTCACCGTTCCGAATACGGGACACCTACATTTTTTTTTAATATATGTCCTGAATTACATCTTTTTAAGCTTGTATAGTACTTTTTCATGTGTTTTCCCGAAAATGGGGGTGACAGTTAAGGGGTTAACAGTGTTTCCCAGTAGCATTTTAAACGTTTCCAAGTGTAAAATTACATTTATTTTTTACAGTGTAGAGCGATGGAATGACAGAGTGACAGGGCGATAGAGTGATAGAATAATAAATTAAGCAACGGCATGGTAGAGCGACAGAAGGATAGCCACAGAGCAGTGGATGGAGAGACAGAACGATAGATGAAACAGAGTGAAAGAGTAGAGACAGCACTTACGAAACTGAAGTTAAGTCACTGTTTTACTGATGTTTTTACCATGTTTCTGGATCTGGGATCATTTCAGTTGTGTTAGTGATTAATGACAAGATTTTCATTTTTGGGTGAATTACCCCTTTAAGAGTGACAGAATGATGGAACCACAGCGATATAGTGACAGAAGAATAGATCAACAGAACAATACAGCGACAGACAGAGCAAAGGAACACCGTGATGGAAAAAGAAGTGAGAAAAACAGAGCGACGGGGATCTATCTATCAGTAGATAAGCTCAATAGAGGCTAACAGCTGTTAGCTGCTTTCTGCGCTAGCCACCTTCTGCAGAGCTTTATGGAGATCCTAATGGAGTAATTTATGGAAGAAATAAAAACGTAACAGGTCATCAGCATTCTTCTTTCCTCCTTCGGCGGGATGCGTGACGGCGCACGCACTTCAGAGTCGTTAAACCCAACAGCCTCTGGAATGCTGGGAAGAAATAAACGCGCATGGGGGGGTTAATGGATCTCAAGGCAATCTCACGGTGCCTATATGATGCTGAATCCGCTTATAGATTGCATAATGTGATTGTTGGGATGTGTGATGGAGGAACTGATATCACAGACTCAACGCTAAAACCAAGTGGCTCAGGTAGCGCTATTACGATCTGCCTTCCATCTGTTCAGGAGCCATAAAATCACACTAAACCTGATATAATTTCACAGTCTTACAGCCCATAGAGAGCATCACGCTTCAGCATTTACATCCAGCTGACTTCCAGATGAAAACTGGCTAGAGATGGGGACTTAATTGAGGGAAACACTTTAGCGTTTCCAGCTGTCAAAAAACCAGGGCCAATGAGGATTTGTGTTGTTCTTTTGCATCAGAGCTCATTTACAGTCAATGAAAGGGCTTTTATGAGACATTAATGTTTACGTGTGTTTGATAGAGTGACACAACACTGATGACAAACACACAACCACTTGTTTCTGTACATTAACATGCTATCGCTAAAATAGGAGGAGACAGTACTGATATACTATTGCAGTTTCCATTCGTATTTTAAATTACTTTTTATTTTTAGATATATATATAAATATAGACAGTACACATACCTATATTATGTGAACAAAGACTTTTATTTTGGATGTGATTAATTGTTTGACAGCACAGTTAAACTAAAAAATGACATATTTCTTTGGCAACTAACATTTATTTCATACAACCGTTTTAATGGTTTTATTATAATTGAAGACAAAATATTGAGTAAAATTCTCTATATAATGTGGGTATAGAGACATTATTGAGATGAAACATCTGAGAAGGAGGAGGCTCAAGAAAAAGGGAGAAATGACAGAGATCTCCTGTGTGCCGCTGGGTTATTGTGAAAGAGATGTATGGATCAGATCTCTTCCGGCTTCCTCTGGCTCTGGAATGGCAGGCTGTGATTGGCTGTTGGCTGTTTAGTGTGTTTAGCTTTGCAGATAAAATTAAACTGGCCGTGACATGATTAATGGAGGCAATTTCGCTCAGCAGTCACACGGCCATATTCGGTGGCAGCCAGCGTGTATTTCACTGTCTGTGTCTGTGTGTGTGTGTGTGTGTGTGTGTGTGTGGTGACAGAATGTGGATGTGCGGATTGGCACAATGCCTGTTGTGTTTGGAGGCAGTGTACATACATTAACAGAAATCACAAATGAGATCTCCTTAATATCGCCATTTTTCCCTGGAGATGGTAATCAAATTTAATTTGCTTCTCATATGTTTCTCCAACAAAAAAAATAGAGCTTAATTAAGAGTTTCAGAAGACATCTGATGATATCAACGTCAAAAATGGTTAAGAAAAACAAAGCAATAAAACAAAATAAATAAATAAATAAAACATAGGCTATAAATATTGATCGGTTTCAGTAAATAATGTTTAAGGTTAGATACACCTCAAAAAATGAGAAGTGCTCTATAAATAAACTCTGGTCTGTCCTAAAATGTACACCACTGATGTTTTATTTTTTATTTTTTAATTACTTAAATGTCCTAATTGAACTACCCAGCTAAAAATCTTACTTTATAAAAACGTTTCCGTAATGTTCCCGTTAAGTTATAAAACATTAGCGTCCAGCTTTTTAGACGTTGAATTAAGAGTTCTTGTTTGGCTATAATAGTCTTATTTAAAATGTTTTTAGAACATTTTATTCTCTTGTTATATTAATGTTCTAAGAACGTTATTTAAAACGTTATTAAAACATTCTGTTCCCCATTATATTATAATGTTCTAAGAACATTTTTCTAGCATTCCCATTAAGTTATAAAACCGTTATGTTTGAAAGTTTTTTTTAGGCGTTGTATTTATGTTTTTGTTTGGTTATAAGAACGTTATACAACTCAATGGCAATGCTAATGTTTTAGAAAGTTCCACTAACAACATATTTTTATGCTAACATTTTAAAAACGCAATTGCGGATATTTCTACTAATGTTATACAAGAACGTTGAGAGAACCTTTAGAGAACGTTAGCCGAAGTTACGAGAACGTTCCCTGTTAGCTGGGTATGAACTAATCCTGGCTTAGTCTAAGCTCTGTCTATGAAACCGGGCCATTAAGTCTGTTTTTTATATTTATAAAACATTAAGTGAGTTTTTATTAAAACAGAAAACAATATCTGTCAGTAGACTCCCCCGCTGATTTTTATTGCTTTAAAAATGAATTAATGAGCAAATAAATTAATTACTTAATTTTGATAAAAGTAAATGCTGTCTCTTGATTTAATAACGTTCAGATAATTAGCATTGGGAATCGAAAACGGGCATATTTCACAGCTCTATTGTTATATAGTCTGACAACTAGTCAATAACAGTTATCATGCGCATACACTAAACGCTGTCTACTTTTTATCATCCTGAGACTAACACAGCTGATATTTCTAGACAATAGAATTCTCTTGGTTCCTTCAAAACAACTCCTCAGCAGATCACCATAAACATGAGCTCCACACAAAAGAAATTGAATTTATGTCCTGCTCTTATTATTGACTGTGATATGAAACATTTAGCTGATGAGAATGAGACAACAGCAGCATGAGATCACGAGGGATTCCCGTTTAATTACATATTAATCATTGATAAGCTGAAATTCCCTCCGCTGTGGATGTGCGGCTGGACAGAGAGGATATTGAGGAAGAAGCACAAGGTCAGCTGTCAATCACCTGAGCAAACCAGCCTTCAGTCTGAAGATTATAACCGTTCCTCTCTTAACAAACAATCACATTCAATGTTTCAGACACTCTTTAGATATTTATTCTGCTGAAAAACATCTTTTCTGTCTTGTTTTCAGGAACAACAGCCACGAGCGAGAGAGAAATGAATTATTTTCTATCAACAAAAACGCCAGCATGAATTATTAATATGCTCGTCTCTGTGAAGATTTAACGTGATTCCTGGAAAACTGGCTTCCTTTGAGTGAATAAAGCCGTTTCTGCTTTTATTGGAGGAGAAGCTCCTGGAACACAGAGTCGGTCCGGTTTGATTAGATTCACCTGTCCATCAGGTCTGGACCGCCGGAGAACACAGGAAGTGATGGGCGTCTGTCTGCCTGTCACTTCCTGTTCTTCTGATATCGGCCAGAAGCTCTGACAGCTCATTTAATTGAGACGATCGATCGGGCTGGACTGAAGGAAGATGTACAATGAGAATCAGATAAAGAATCAAACTGAAAAGAATTCATCAGGAAAGAATTTATCTCATGAAGACATCAGAGAAACGACCCTCAACTCTGAACTCAACCAATAAATCATTCACAACTAAATACTGACTTCAGTACAAAAACCCACATAAAAATTATATTATTTAGGAAGGAAAGGACGTAACATGTGGCCAGGTATGGTTTCCCATACTAGGATTTTTTATATATTAGATAAAAAATAAATAAAAAATATATATATAAAAATAGAATAATATTAAAATAAAATACATTAACATAAATGTTGAATATTAATATTGTAATGTATTATGTAATGTATAATTTAATACATTATACATTAAATAATTAATGTATAAAAATATGAATGTGTATGCAAGATACAATATTTTCAGCATTATATTTATTTCTGGTATTTGCTTTAACCATTATTAAATGTAAATAAAAAGGATATAATTGATATTATAATTAATTCATATTAGCGATTCTATTTTTATACAACTGAATCAATAGTAGAATATTTTCAACACAATTTGATTTGACTCCGGCAGGAACATATTGTGTTTGTCGCATCTTGATCATAAGCTCCAAAATCACGTCTGACGCAACACGAATGCACAAACCCATCAGGTGAGATGATCTAGTTTGTGTGCGGCTGAAGGAGGAGGCGCTGTCACAACATCTGTGCTCCTCACGAGTCTGCGTCCTCCCAGAGAGATCAGTGCCAGAACAAGACCAGTAGAGCCAAGCCAGAGCCGGAATCAGAGGGAAGAGAGCTGGCAGCAGAGCAGCGTTTATCAGCCCAGATAGAGGTCATTTCACTGGCCGCCGGACGCCCCAAACACAGCAGGGGTGCGACGCGCCGTCAGATGCTGCTGCCTGATATCAGTGTTTACTGAGACTCTAACCGTTCACCAGAAATAAACAGCACACATTAATGCAGGCTGAATCAAAGCCAGAGCTGCTGGATTAATCAACATGAAACCCAAAACACAAGAATTATCAAATCTTATTTAAAGGGGTCATGAACAAGTACAATCACTTTTATTTATGCAGCACTTTTAACAACACAGATTGTAGCAAAGCACTGAACAATGGTAATGTATAATGACGAGAATTAAACTTTATTTATCAAATGCAGAGATGGTCTCTGTAGTCAGAACATGTTAAGAATGTTAAGAATTGTGTCGCTCTAAGAAGGATCAGTGTGCAGAAACCAGAAGTTGTTGACTTGACTCGGCGTGACGCAGCGGAGCGGGTCAGAACGGCCGTCCCTTCAGAGGGTTACATTATCTCAATCAGCTCCATTAACCCTCGCGGTCCGGAGCGATGCACTGACGGACGCAAACTGACAGTCGCACAGCTGCAAATGAGCGGCGCTCCCATCCTCTTCTGATTTACATACAAATTGATCTTGAGGTAAATCAGTTGTCATTTTTCTGCAGGTCACAAGGAACATGGAGAGATAATGAAACAGGGCTGTTGAGTGGAACGGGGCCGCCCAGATGGGGCTCTTCTGTTAATGTAGTCCCTAAAGCCATCAGAAGCACAAACACACTCCAGAGCCGGCGTTTAAACGCTCCGAACACGTCTGACCTCGTCTTTACACACACACACACTCTGATCTGAGATAACACAGCTGTACCAGCACTTTCACAGACATTCACCATGCTCCTAGAAAGCAAACACAAAAGCAATGCCAACCCCAATCAAATAAAAGTGCATAACTACAGTATTCTGCAAACTTTCTGGACATTTCTTCTAATTAAATTGTTCTATTAAACGGCTGCTTTTAATTGAGCTTCTTTCTTTACTCATTTATTCATTGCATATCAACAGCAAAAAAAAATAATAATAATAATAAAATGTTAATAAAGTAAATCATACCTAAAAAAGTAACAATATTTTTCCTACAAAATATAAAAAAAAGATTTAAAAAATTACATAAATGTAAAATTAAATATAATTTTTCAATTATTCTTGTATTAAATTTCTAAATATAGCTATTATTATTATTATTATTATTATGCAGCCATATTGATATTTAATCACAAGATTGTGCGTCCTTAGAAAAAAAGCAAAGCAAACCTGAAATTTTATTTTTTAAATATTGAAAATAAAGATTTATATTTAAATATAATAAAAAGTATAAGTAAAAATAATCATAACAATCCTGAAATTCTAATAAATAAAGAAAATAATGCATATTGATTTAACAATATTTTTCATTCTAAAATATATATTTTTAAAATTGTATATGTAATTAAATAACAATATAAAATAAAATAAAATTTCCCTAGTCTTTTCAAAACTGTCCATGTGAAAAATCTACAAAAAGTGTTTAATATAAAATATACAAATATAAAATATACAGATATATTAATATATATATATATATATATATATATGTTGATTATTAGATTAAAATGTGCAGAGTATAGTACTGTAATTGTAATTGTCCTACATTCATATTTTAAAATAATACATAACATTAAATATTCTAAATTATTCTAAAATATGTGAGTATTTTATACAAACTGGAGGAGTTATAAAGTGTTTTCAGATTTATTTATTACCTTGCTCCTTAGGCCTTTTTTTTTTTTTTTCACTATTTTACCAAGTAAATTAAGATTAAAATTCAAATCTCAAACTGAATTTACAGACTGCTCAGCCTTGCATCTTTCTGATCTAGACGTCTTCACATTGCAAAGATTAACATTACAAACACTAACTAATGCTGCACAAACACTGATATTGTTTTGTCTGGACATGAATATCAAGCTATTAAAATAAAAAGCATGAAATCAATATTGATTGATTAATATATTCATATACTCCAGATTCTGTCAAACACAATTTGGCTTCAGCAGATGAGAGTGACAGACGGATGATTCGTTTCTCTATTCCAGCTCCATCTAAATTCATGACACCTGAATAGATGGAGTCAATGTTGACTGTCATTAATGAAGCCAGGCTCCGCCCCCTGCAGGCCTCCAGGGGGCGGAGCCACAGAGATACGAATGAATCGGCCCATTGCACTCCATTAATGATGTCACGGCAGAATTAATAAGAGTGCAGTGTGAGGCTTGTTTGAGAGGCTGGAGCGGCGGAGCGTGGCACGAGAAGAGCGTTTGTCAGCGTTTCTTTAACTGTGTTTGGGATCCCTAGAGAGAAGACTTTCCGCTTAATGAGCTGCTGAGGGATAATTATTATGTTTAATACACAATCTAGCTCATATCATCAGAAGCTGACCCGTCACGTATATCTGCCGTCTGAAACAATCGCAAACAAGTCAATCAGCTTCCACATATGTGCTCGTGTTGACTTAAATCTCAGATTCACAAACTGCATTACATGTATTCTGAACAAAACAGAAGAGCGGGTGCATTCAGATGCAAAACTGAACATTAGCTTTATTTCTAATTTCTATTGTAGCATTTGAACCAATCAAACGCAAACTATTTGTTACATTTAACAAATAATCTTTAACACTGCTTTACCAGCCCAAGGGGTCACTCAAACTGCGACTATGAGGGTCTGTCGACGCTTCCCCCGAAAGGCAGCTAACACCTCAGGAAGGTAAACAAGGCCTCGGATTCCATGGCAACCGACTGATAACACCACTTTATTGCTAGAAGAAATGTGAACACAACAACTCTGACTATTTCTCCCTAAATTAAGTCACAGGAAAACTGTCTTTGAGTGAATTGTGTATATTGTTAGTGTGCTTGTATATAGTCTTGTGTATGGTACACTGTTTATGATAGATCACTATCTAATATCAACTCACATTTCGTGTTTGGTATCTAAGGGCTCGTCTTCAGATATCTAATTGAGAGTGTATGTTATAGGTTGATATCTTTGCAACATTCAGTGTTTTAAGAATCTCTTCTTATTTGTACATCAACCTCCAAATCCAGTGCAAATGCAAATGACCATGCTTAGAAACAAAGAGCCATAAAAGTGCCCTCCAAATGATCAACTCCCTATTGGCTCTTTGACCCACGAAAGGTGTGACCTCAACATGTTTGAAAAGCCCCACTGCGGTGACCCGCCTTGCCTTTTTACTTTTTCTGGATGCTGGCCCCCCACCATCTCTCTTGTCTCCTGGCTAAGCCCCCTGGACTGATGCAAACGCATCGGCTGGGCCTAGATGCAGCACAGTCTGCAGTCTTGTGAGACACTAAGATGAGGATTTAGCTCCACGGCAACACCAAAGTTTGAAGTCAGACCTTTGTGGTTTTGAATTTTTCATTTACCCAAGATTCACGGATCGCGACAGATCTCTCTCATCTACTAATCATCAGAGTCAGGACATCTTTTGGAATTCATCACTCTTCGAACCATGATTGCAAATCCAAAACCTTGTTCCCATCAGACTTCGACTGCCTCGGACCCTCACCAACGAGGCAATGCAAGTATCGTACATATAACTAACCCAAACAGAGGTTTAGTATTAGTTGTAGAACTCCTTATGAACGGCACTGATGGATTTACAGGTGCTCAACTGACTCTCTTTTCATAACTTCAATTTTGCCTTTTGGTAATGCTTTACCCTCAAGCCTTCTTTGCACTTTCCCCGTGTGTGAGTGTATAGTGTGAGTTTTTGCACAAATTAAATGAGTTTCTGATTCTGCCTTGCAAATGAATGTCCCTTTACGATTTCGACCCTTGATACATGCTCTAATGCAGTGATATTGTAAGAAGATATTTTTCTGTGGCCACAAAGATATCCCTTCTTAGAGTTTATGAACTTACACTATATATAGCCTGAATGAACAGATTAGTTGATGGTAATTCTGCTAGAGTAACTACTGGCAGCTGATATAAATAATTGCAATAAATCATAATTAATAGTAATTATTTATATACATTTCCTTTAATGAGCTAATATGATACACTATTTTAACTTATTTTTTTGCATTGAAATAAAAAAAAACAAAAGTGAATCTGATTTTCAATTAATTGTTTTTTTAATTTGTTATTTGTTTAATTATTTACATCTATTCTTCAGATGAATCTCTAAATATTCAAGCAATTTATATATACATATAAAAAAATAAAGGTTTTTGTTTACATAACGTCTACTGTGTGTATTTATTTATTTCTACTGTTATTATTTATTATGGATATATTTAAGAAAAATGTTGTTTATAGATTAAATCAATTTATATATAATATAATATAATATAAATATTTTCAAAATATACTGAATGTGTGTATTTAAAAATACATAATAAAAAAAACATTTTGTGATTAATTGACAGCACTACTATACTGTATGTATATATATATTTATGATTTTTTAAATTTATTTTTATATTTTTTCAGAAATTATATTTTTTTCTTTTTCCTTTTTTTGTTTAACTGCTGTTCTGAAAAAAAACAAAAAAACATCCTACGCATTTATTTTGATGCTTTAATTAAATGATGCTCAAATAGCATGAGTTCTATGAGACTATGACTAAATACGCAGATCATTTTCTCTCTCATTACAGTTTGCTGTAATAACCTGGGCTAATTCTAGCACACACTGAATCCATCCGCTATACTGACTCCAGATGCTCTGTCCACTATCAAACACCAATCATCCAGCTGATCCGTAATTATAACCCTGTTCTTTTCTGATTAAGTCATTATGAGCTCTATAACACTTTACGGTAAGGGTACATGAATTACTATGAATTAATGCATAAGTTAATACATGAATGATGCCTTTCTTCATGCATTAATATCTCATGAATTGTCAGGAACTAACATGAGTTCACGAATCGATGACCGAAAATGCGTGCCGGTCTCCCATCCTCTTCATGGAGGTGAGCGCGACCAAGAGTGAGGTTTTTAAAGACAAAAACTTCAACTTTGACTGAGTTTAGTGGCTCATAGGGAGCTCCCTGTAGTCCCATAAGGACGACAAAGAGGTCCCAAGAAGGGATTAGATGAGGTCTTAAAAATATGGTAACAAACAGCAGCATTTACCTAAATATTTTTGCTACTAAAACAACACTGTCTCACTCCAACTCGTCACATTTCGACGCTTGGTCACGTCCTTTTTGCGTCGTTTTTCGATCCTCAAGGTATCCCTTTTTAGGCACATTGGGACGTGAGGGGTCCTCCGTTGTTTTCAGTTGTTTGGCTTAATGTAATGGTTTGCGTGCATATATACATTTATTATATGATTTTTTAGTTTTATTGGAGTCACGAACCCCACCCCTACCTCAAACCTACCCACCTCTAAACAATATAAACACACACACAGGCAAATGCAGTTACTGCACAGGTATTTATTGCACAAACTGATCATAACCAAACAGAATAAATACATTACAAACAAGTCGTGTCACATTCCAAGTCTTCTGAAGCCATACGAAGTGTTTATGTGAAGAAGAGAGTGAAATACAAGGTTTTAATAAGTAAAAATGATCCCGCTCTGTTCACGCGCTGTCATCTCATTCAGGACAGCGACCGCCTCAATTCCTCTCACAAATCAATCGTTTTGTCTCAAAAGACTTGGAATATTAACGTCTTTCATATAAATGATGACGGTGGTTGTATCTGCCTGCTGTATCTTGTGTTTTATTGACAGATGGTAGGTTTAGGAGTTACGTGCTCATAAATGTGTAAATAACATTGTTTTAAATAAAACTGTTTACATTGAAAAATCACACCCCTACTAATGTTTTCACCCGATATATCTTTTAATTATGACGGTATAAAAAGTGACAGAGGCGCCTCACGTCCAAATGTGCCTGAAAAGGGGTACCTTAAAGATCGAAAAACAGCGCAAAAAGGATGTGACCAAGCGTTGAAATGTGACGAGTTGGAGTGAGACAGTGTTGACTAAAACAAACAAATATAAATGAGCAAAATATCTGTAGCTAAATGTACAGATTATATTAAAGAGAGTGATATTTTCTATCATTATATATTCATACCCATCAAATGTTAACTAGACTACAAGGTATTAACTATATTTAAATGACCAAAAACATTGAAATAAACAAGAGTGTTTAAATATTTGTCTATTAAAAGAAATAAAATGATTTTTGAACCAGTTCTTATGAATCAAACAATGTTTTCAAGTATTTTTAAATGTCCTACGTCATATGAATAAATGCAATTAATTTGCTCAAAAATGCAGATGCTGTGTGTTGCATGGACGTTAAAAAGATGTCGTTAGAAGACAGAAGAGCATGCGGTCACATCTGACATCAGGATATGAGCGGCCTCTCAGACATCATTATTATGTCACACACATCCATAAACAGACACGTCTAAAGGTTAATGGCGCTTCATCGAACATCTCCTGTGTTCTGCAGAAGCTGTTTCAGTCTTCATCACACGAGCTCATCTCCAACATTTCAGAACAACCCGGGGATCATTTGTGTTAAAATGCCACAGACAAAGCTGAATCAGCAAACCAGTGTAGATAAATCAGGAGAATCAACAGCTCCTCAAACACACAGATCTGAGTCTATATAAAGCCGTCCACCACAGATGAGTGTGATTCTGCCAAGTAGGACACTCGTGGTTCAATCTGACTGCCAAGATCACAGTCCGCAATTAAGACCTCGATATGAACTCCAGCGTTTTCATCACACTCACACACCATCAGATGAAATCATAACTACACCACTGCTTCTCAACCAGGGGTCCGGACACAGATGACTTCAGATTACTCAAAATGAGACAAAACACGCTTCAAAATTAAATCCCATAAACGATTCTTTTTTATACGAATGAACAAATGAACCAATTAACTAAAAAGAAATCTTACTGCAAGGACATAACGCTGTGCATTCAACTGTGAAAATAAAACAGAACATATTTACTTTATTTTATTAATTATTATATTAAAAAGCCATGGAAATCAATTAAATTCAAAGAAATCCATGAAATTAATACAATATTTAAAAATCATGGAAATTTATTTAGAGGACGGTGAGTTATCAAAGCAGAAACAGGTGCCGGGTTCTCTCTGGACGCTGGATTGCAGCTTGCACTCCTGGAGAAGACGAGGTCTTTCACGCTTCTCTCCCCGGAGGGATTTTACTCATCTCCTCGTCTTCGGCCCGCTGCGCATCGAGGAGTTTAATACAGTCTCGCCCTCATCTTACTCCAGGAGAGGCTGATGGATGGCAGATGCTTTACACTGGCTTGCATGACTACATTCAGACTGTTTGTTTGTGAGACGAGTCGTGGCTCTGTGGAGTATCTGTTAACTGTGTGATTCATCAGAACAAACACTCACACACACAAAGACCTGCTAGAAGAGTGCTAAGACCGCTTCTTCATCAGATCTGGAGAAATGGATGCTCTGCCGTCAGAATGAGAGTTTGATAGAAACATCACAATAATCCACAGCACTCTGGTCCATCCGTTAACATCTGGAGAAGACAGAAGAACAAACTAATCCAGCATTAAGATGTTTGTTTTTAACTCAAATATAAGTCTATAATAACTCTTCCTCCAGTGAAAAAGTGGATCAGGAGAGAAACCTGTTCAGAACAAGACTTTTTTAGCAGTGTTATGGATTGTTATGGACATGCATTTTAGTTTAAATCATCTTAATGCTGGATTAGTTTGATCTTGTGTCTTCTCCAGATGTTCACTGATGGACTGGAGCGCTGTGGATTATTCTGATGTCTTTATCAGACTCTCATTCTGACGGCACTCATTCACTGCAGAGCAACTGATGCAATGCTACATTTTCCCAAATCTGATGAAGAAACAAACTCGAGTCAATTATTCACTGAAAACGCTACGGTAAAAACCTGTGAAATGGTTAATGTTAAATTCCTGTCAAAAGGGAAAAAACCTTAAACTGACATTCCCAGAATCCCCTGCATTTGATGTTTTTTCTTTGAAATAACTCTGTTTATTAGGGTTGTATGTTACATGAAATGTTGTTAAATGAATGTTTATTGCATCATCATGATTGCGGTGTTTTAATAAGTTGGTATATTAACATGATATCAGTTAACATAATTACGGTATTTAACTGTAAATTTAACTTAAAATCGTAAAACCTCAAATGTTCTTATTGTATTTTTACGGTAGCCACAGCCGCCGTTTTCACAGAGTTTCACAGTGTTCCTTTAAAGTCGTTAAATTCACATTATCACACATTTCTCCGATTTTCAAACAGGTTTGCTTCCAATCCAAGTTTGTAATATAGTGATTCTCCAGAAACATTATAGACATCCGGCACGTCTTGAGCGGTCATATGTCTGGCTGCTGTTTTAGTTCATTTCTCACGACCGAGTTGCTATCAGCAGCAGGAAATGACCTCGTTGGCGCAGACAAAGGACAGAGAGAGAAGTATGTATGTCCATTTCTTGCATTCAGTCAGAAACACTGTTATCAAGCTAAATGTGCCACTCCAGACCTACAGCTCTTCTACAGTATAAAATAACAGTCCTCCTGAACTTACTTCCGAAGTGCTTTTATGAGCAACGTTCTTCTTAAACTCTAAATGATGAATCACAGAAACAAACACGCAAATAAACAGGGTTCTCGTTCTCTGGAAGTAAACAGAGCAGATCTCAGAGCAGAGCAACATCAACATATTCATTCTGTTGGGATATTTACGAAAACTAATTACTGTTGTCATCAACCCACAAACTACCACCGCAGTCCATACAGGAGTGTATCTTCAGTACGATCAGCAGAAAACAGTCGATACGCTCTCATAACTGGCTCACACCTGTGTAAGCAACAACTAATTTAATCTGTTTATAAAGATTGCACGGGTCTTAAAATCAACACTCATAACACTTTATAATAATCCTTATTAGTTATTATCACTGATTAGCAGCCTGCTTAATTAACTAATTGAATATAAATACATACATGAACGTTATTCATCATATTTACTACCGCAGCCTTATACTGCAATTTAAATGTCCTCCTTAAGGTGAAGCAATGCTCATGAATATTAATTACTGACTTTGACCCAGTAGGCCTGACTACTGAAATGAAGACATTACTAATTAGAGCTGCTGAATTAACAAAACCTACTGTTAAGAGGACACGGCTGATTAATGAGTACGAATAAACGAACATTTATTAAGCTGCTTGACTTTACTTGTTTAGTGGAAAGATGCCAGACCTGCAATATTTTAATATTAACTTACATTTATATAGTCATTGGTACAATATTAGCAGGGTTTGAATTGAACTTTCATTTGAACTTTGTGTCATTATTCATAAAAAGAACAATAATAACGGGTTCTACAGTATTTAGTTGTGAGCCTTCAGTCATTTCTCTTCAGGTATTTTTAAATGAGCTACATATGCACAGATGCTGCATTTAATATTTAATGATGACTTCAGTATTTACACTCATTTTATGTAGCTTTGGCTTTAATAAACATCATTTATGAAAAGTTACTCCCCTTTACCAGCGTTGCCCACGTTTGGAGGATCGGCGGGCGTTCATTTCAAATCCTGAATATTGGAATATTTGCAGGAGCCGAGCACAAAAATCGCGAGAGCAGATGGTAACGGTCACAATTTCATTATAGAAAACATAATAGAAACTCCTTTGTTGAAAACAAGGTTGCCAGATGTGTTAAACAAAACCTCTAAACTATAATACGTGGTTTTCCGTCAGGGATCCTCTACGACGACTAAACAGCATTCCTGGACATAAAGGGAGATATTTTTTCGAAAGCATAAAATCATCCCACTTCTGCTGAAAAACCACAGACCTGGCAACCCTGCATGGCGAGTCCGCTAGAAGCTCTGAACCACTGAATCAACAACCGACAAAATCAGTCATATGGGTTATTTTATGACAAATTATTGATTTTTCTTTTATAACAAGAATCATTAGGGATATTACATGATGACCATGTTCCATGAAGATATTTTGTAAATGTCCTACTGTAAATATATCAACACCTTTAGATTCGTTAGTAATATGCATAGCTAAGATCTTCATTTGAACAACTTTAAAGAAGATTTTCTCGATATTTAGATGTTTTTGCTCCCTTAGATTATAGATTTTCATACAGTTATCTCCTTACAAACCAGACATAAAAGATTATTCATCTTTCAATTTCAAAAAACTGATTATGACTGCTTTTGTGGTCCAAGGACACATATAAGAAAAATGAAAGTGTCCACTATTTTAAAAACTTTTGAATACATTTTCTTTTTAGTCAATATAAAATCACTTTCACTGCATGTTATAGCTTCCATTTCTCTCTCTACATTTTCTTTATTTCTTTATTTTTCAGGATGCTTCCCTTTATTTATATAGCTCATGACACGCCGCAGCTTGCTGTAAATATATCGCAAATGGTTCCATTTCGTTTATTCAGGTTACATTCTGTCAGCATTTCTACATATATACATATATATATATATTTGTAGCGAGTCGTGATTTATTGGCGCCCATATTTGGGACGTCTGTGTTTGGACAGAAGTGTTGATTATAAATCATTTGGAGCAGAAAGGGAGGCTATTTGTTCCCGTGTCACTTGTGAGTGTGTTTCTGACCAGCAGCAGCGTGTAGAAGCTCATCCATTACTGTCCCTAAAGGCCCACATCCACTCCTCTAACGCCCCAGACCCACGCAGAGATGGGATAGCGCCGTGTTCACAGACGATCCCTTCATGATACAGCAGTATCAAGGTTACACGTCTGTGCTCTTGAGCGCTTTACCGTAAATCACTGTGAAATTGCCGTGATGGTTATTCAGGAAGGTAATCGAGCGCCACCATGCTTCGTAAACGTGACCCTCGACCACAAAACCAGTCATAAGGGTCTGTTGCATTAAATTAAGATTTATACATTATCTGAAAGCTAATTTTTGGTGTGTTTGGGATATTTAGCTGAGATGCAACTATTTTAGAAATCAGGGGGTACAAAAAAAAAAAATCCAAATATTGAGAAGATCATCTTTAAAGTTGTTCAAATGAAGTTCTTAGCAATGTATATTACTAATTAGAAATGAAGTTTGGATATATTTATGGTAGGAAATTTACAAAATATCTTGATGCAATGTGATTTTTACTTACAGTAATATCCTGATGATTTTTAGCTTAAAAGAAAAATCTATAATTTTGACCAATCCAGTGTATTGTTGTCATTTGCTACAAATATTAGCCTGGCTTCCGTGACTTTAAAGCTTATAGAGCTTCGTCTGGCTTAACCTGCGTCCATCAGATGCCTCTGTATACTACTGGATGAATCTACAACCAATCAGACCACTCATTCTGATGACGTATGCGTAGCAACTGAACCGTTTCTCATTGGTTCCCACTTCTTTGGTAACGGAAATGCTCTAAAACGGCAGCCTTGCCAGACTAACTTTGCTCGCAAAATTGAATGTAGTTTCACAGGAAGTATTGGCGAAGTACAGGCTAACAAATATACCTGTGCTGCTTATTTGCTGAAAACTGAGTGTTTACTACACTGAACAAAAACACACAAATATATTTTTAAGGTAAGTGATTGCAAACTATTTATTTTAGCTACATGAAAAAAAATAAAACGATAACACTTTTACAATTAACTACAATTTTTCTCTCAATAATTTGCTGCTTATAAATACAGTAGTTAGTGCGGTAGTTGTCAAGTAGGTGTTGATAGGATTAGGGATGTAGAATAAGGCATTAATATGTGCTTAATTAGCACTAATAAATAACATTCTAGTAATATGCATGCTAATAACCAACTAATAGGTGTAACCGAAAAAATTAAGTGTTACCAATGATCTAGAATAAATGTTTATATGTGTACTGTGTGTATTTATTATGTATATATAAAGATACGCATATAGTATACATATTTAAAATATTGACCTGTGTGTATTTATATTAATATCATTTTTCTTGCACTATATATGCATGCATGTTTATATAAACATTTATTTTTTCTTGAATGTATACATGCATGTGTGTTTATTTATACATAATAAACCTACAAAGCACATGCACATATATTATGTAAACAAAAACGTATAATAACATGTTGAATTTTTTAGATAAATGGATTGCAACCACAAAAGAAAAGCATGATTTTTTTTTACATTGCATTGTCCTCTGCATTAATATTTTCCTATTCAATCCTGTACAGCTGCTTTGACACAATCTGCATTGCTAAAAGCGCTGTTTAAATAAAGGTGACTTGACTAGGCAGGTTTTGTTCTCGAGGGCCACACACGAGCACTCAGGGGCCCTCCACACCTCTTCTCATTAAGAGCTCCTGCGTGAGTGTGTTTTCATTCACGCCAGCGTGTCAGAACATTTCATTTGGACGCGTGCATGAATTGATGACTCGCTCGCGTCCGCTACAGGTCACTTTGCCGGAAAGCCATCTATCTGAGGACGTCTCTGGAGCCGCGCACACATGTTGGCCCCGATTGCTTCCGCGGAGCGAGTGAATGCAGGGAAACACATGTGTTCGGATCCCTGCGAGGGCCCGAGGCGATGACAAGGCGATCAAACCGAACGTGTCAAATATAAATTGCTTTGACCTTTTTCCTCTCAGACTCGTGGCTCTGTGTCGGCGGGGGACGCTTTTAATACGAACCGAAGATAGTGTGAAAGTCTGCAAAATATTAGAGGGATGCGGAAAAATAACGAAGGTGAGTTTTATTCTCTGTGGGACAAACTCAAATGATCCTGAATATGCAATTTCCCGGCGGACGCGCAGGTAACCTTGAACGCAATATGTTTGGATGCTGACTGGCCAGATTTAACGCTTTCCCGTGCATCTTTTTACATCTGAACGCTCTATAACATTTAATAAGGTATTGATCACATTTAAACGAGGCAGGACGTGTTCTTTTGGGAACGAGTCTAATTAGAAACAGTGATCAGCAAAAGCGTGTATCATTTATGAGCTCTGTGTTATTTGCTTGGGCAAGGTCAGAGAGCACTTTCCTAAATTATTTCTCGTCTGGATCCATATTTTGTAATATTTTTCTTTATTAGTGCTGTTTGCTGAGTCAAGCGTCGCAGTAAACGCTGCTCAACATCAGCGACCCTGCTAACAGAAATATATTCCGAAAACACTTTAATAATGCTACTGTAGCTCTGAAGGATTTGATTGTTTTGCACACATTATGGGAAAGTTGCTTTTGCTGACACTTGTACTCATGTTTAAAAAAAACATTAGAAGAACGTCCAACTAAAATGATTCTGAAAGACATACTATGAACGTTTTGAGAACAAACATTTTATTAATATTACTGAATGTTTATAACTTTGACAGAACTTTCCATGTTTGCCGAGCAAAAACCACCCAGCAGTCATTTTAAATTGAAAGAAAACTCAAAGTAAAGAAAATTTCTGAGTTTATCTCTCACAGTTCTGAATTCAGAATTATGAAATATAAACTCAGAATTCTATCCTTTTATTTTCTTTCAATCACATGCGATTCAAACTAAATATAATCTTAATGTAGACTAAATAAATGCAATTATTACAATTTTTATCTCCCAAGTCCGATTTTTTTCAAAGCAATTTAAGAAGAAAGTGCAGAAATTTGAATTGTGAGATAAAGTTAAGGTTTTCTTTTTTGTGAGATATAATCAAGAGAAAAAAAAAACAATTAAAAGAAAGAGATTCTGAACTGCAAGATGCACACTAAAAATAAGTCGCCTCTTCTGAAACTAAGCCATTCTCAAATGCGGCGTCACACTGACAGAGGCCACTCCCACAATAGTTGATTGACAGCAGCGTGTCACACAGACTGAACTGGTGTCTTA
>JAUMHG010000050.1:17228835-17240323 GCA_032359395.1 Enteromius anoplus
ACACACACACACACATATATACATATATACATACATATATATTAGAGCCTATACAGTATATCGTTTTTTTTAACGTTTTTCTCTTAAAAAAGCAAAACATTTGCAATTGACGCAAGACTTTTTTTTTTGTTTAAACTTCAGGAATTAAGATTAGATATTTTAGCTTGTTTTAAGGAAAAACTAACATGTTGATACTTAAAAAAAATTCTAATGAATTTTCTAGTAAATTCAACTTGATTTAAGAATGTTAAGATAAATATTAAGTTATATTGTTTTGGGTAACACTTTATTTCTTATAATAAGTGCTACCCAATATTTTTGTGGAAAACTATGATATTATTTTTCAGGTTCAGAAGAACCTTTTTTGTCAAAATTATTTACTTTCTGTTTCTTTGTGGCTAAAGATGGTTCTTTAGATAATACAAAGCTAGGAAAGAGATGGTTCTTAGTGGAAGCTTGTGAAGAAGCTTTATTTTTAAGAGTGTTGTCACATTATAAATGCCTTCACTGTCACTTTTGATCAGTTTAACACAACCCTGCTGAATAGAAGTGTTCATCAACTTTTGACCAGTAGTGTGTGTGTATATATATATATATATATATATCTCAATTCCCTGATGGCTGCCTCGTCTGATCATCATCTGGAGCAGGAGGCGTTTAGCACACGAGAAGTCATTACAGTACGCTGGGGAATGATGCACGCACGGATACGAGGAAACAATCCACTGCGGACTGATAGAGGAAAAAAAGTTAATTACACAGGTAAGCCCCGGGCTTGATGTAAAACGCCTGTGGAGGAGGAACGACCCCGAGCTACACGCCTCTGCTTACCCAGACACAAAATCTGATTGCCTTTGGAGTTTCACCGGAATACTCGTATTCTCGCTCCGGGAAACAAAGTCACCCGGAACGCATTAGAAGAGCTGAATGCTTCTGGATTGGGAGGCGGGGAAGGGGGCGGAGCTCCAGGGTGACTGACAGGAGCAACTCAAACTAGATTTAATGACATTCTTGAATCGTGACCGCTAGCTATATATATTAAAATTCAGGAGACGTCAAATTATTTAAATAGAAAGTTACTTATTTTATCTTGCCGTGACTGGCGGTTCTACTCAATGTCATGAGTTGTGGGACGCTTGGATTGATTGAGCGGAACGTCAAACACTGAATGAACGTCTGTCAGGGCGGATGGATGCGAATGAAAATGAGTCTGAAGAACAGAAGAAAGGGTTTTTTACTGTAACAGACACTGACGTTGATCATTAAGGCAAAAAACACATTTTAAATCTTATTTATGTGATTAAAATCTTAATTATGTGAATTTATGCTTAAAGTATAAAATATCTGCGAATGGGGTCAGAAAATCACTTAATTCAACAATAGCCACACTTAAATAATAAAAAGGTTGAAGGTTAGTCAACTCAATTTGTTTATTTAAATGTAGCTAAAATAAATAGATTTCTTTCAGTGCATTAACTCAGTTTAGATTGAAAAAAAGACTTAACATCTTATTTTATTTTGTTTCTCAAACCATTAATTGGGGTTTAAAAAAAATCATTTAAAATGATAAAATATATATAATATGAAAAACATTATTTCAAATGCAACCTTTATAAAATTATACAGTCAGTCACACACACACTAAAACGTGAGTGAATTGCACACTGAAAATATTATAGTTAATTGAATTTATAGCGGTTGCAATCAATTTATAGTAAATAAATGCATTAGACTAACTTTGAACTAAATTTATTTAAATATAGCTGAAATAAATTGTTTGCAACTACTTTAAAAATTTAGTAGCATTTTTTCAGTTCATGCACTGTAAGAAAAACCTTCCCTTTTTTTCCCTGTAAGCTTGATTTCAAACTGAAATATGCCAGAATTCAATTTCATTTGCAAGGCTACTCAATGGCATGTTGCATCCTCAATAATACAGTAAAAAGTCTTCTTCTCATGTCGTGGCAGGGCAACTACTGTATATGAAGTGAATCTTGCTCAGCAAGTGAAAGTTCACGCTTGATTCATCGTCTCTCTGTTAAACTCAGCAGACACGAGTTCATTAGCTGTTCTATGATGTCGTAACCTTACAGTTGTTGCCAGATTTGTCCCTGCAGGAGAGTCATCCGTCCCGGTGAACTCTGACTCGTATCGGTCTCATCCACTCGGCCTGAGAAGTGAGATCTGTCACTTCATCCATTAGAACGACGGCTGATGAAGAAATACATCAGGCCATGAGCCTCTCAGAGCCTTAACAAGCTGCGTCTGCTGCCAATGAGTTCAGAGACATCCTCTCGAAGACTTTATGACTTCATAAAGACAAAGATAAAATAACCCACGGCTCTCACAGAGGTGCAGCTGTTATTGTGAAGAGCGACGATAATCATACCATACTCATCACTTAATGTGTGCATGTGTGTTTTGGTCTAGCTCATATAGTCTGATACAGTGAGAATACGGAGGAAATAAATCTGGTGCAGATGCTCATATTCATATGATGAAAATCTTTTCTGTGTTTTTTCGTAGCATGCATTTAAACATGGAAAAAAAACTGAAAAACGTATGGGAAAATTAAAGTCTTAGTGTGCAGTGGCTTTTACTTTCACATTTACTTGATCAAAATTAACCAAGATTTCACAGCAGAAGCCGGACATTTCTGCAACTACACTACAAGAGCTTAGAATTTCATGCAGCTGTTTCTTCCAGTAGTATTAAAATACCACTGGTATCAGTATTATTAGCATATTAGGCATCAAAAAATATTATAAACATTAACAAAAAGCTCGCTTTGTATAGATCTGATTAGATCAGAATATTCTGATTCATCCAACGGAAGACTTAAAATAACAGCACATAATATTAATCTTTTAAATTAAAATAAATATGAATATGTTAATACGTCCTTGCTGAGCAATACATTCTGATTGGGTGTGACCCAGAAGCCCCGCCCCCACAGTGACCCTTATGCCATGCAATAAAAATGATTTATATTTGCCGCCGCATTGATTATAATGTACTTGTTTTATTCAGGAGATTATAAATAACCACAGATGAGATCTCTATTATGTCTCTCAACAAAATTAAAAGCAGGTCTCCTGCTTATATATTATATTATGTGTTTTACGACAGCTAGACACTGATTTGTATGTTTTTATTTTTACTGACAACTTTAGGAGAAACATCTGAGATGAAGTTGAATTATAAATAAAACAAATGACAAGATCTCCTGAGCTGCTGAGGAGAATTTCTCTTTTTTTTTTTTTTTTTTTTTTTTTACTCCGATGAATAATTAGTTTTGTTTAGCATTATAATCATGCACCGAACAGCTCAGCTTTCTGTTGCTCCTGCAGCATCGTTCTCAGATGAATGTTGTGAAATGACACGGCCTCGGGCACCTCATCTCTTCTTAATTTAGCTGCTGCCCTGAACACCTGCCTGACCCCTGACCCCTGCAGGACAGGACGGGGAAGATCCGCAGAGACTGGGAGTTTATAAAGAAAAGATGAAGCAGACACTCTCAGACCTTCAGGAATCACAGCCAGGGACCTTCATTAGCCAGATTCACGTTGACTTGTGTCAGACGGGGAGCCTTGAAACAACTTCACGTATTCATCAGCGTCTCATAAATGGACCTGAATTTACTGATTCTGTGAATCAAACTTGTAAATATTTCACACGTGCGTTTCATAATTCACGCAGGTGTAACGGAGGCCAGCAAGTGTGTGCTGTGCAGGTAAACCTCACTCCCCTGATCTCAAAAAGTGGCGCTCTAGCGACTGATGCTAGAGGTCATGGCCTTTAGCCTCCTGGTTAGAGCACCCGCCTCCCATGCCGGTGACCTGGGTTCGAGGCCCGCTCGGAGCAAGGAAGAGTCGTGGCGGTAGCGGACCCAGGGGGGTTACACAGGTGAAGCTCTTACAGTCTCAGCTGAAGCTCAAACACGGCTCAACGCTTTAAAGCTTGGTTTTGATTCAGATTCAAACTAATGCTAGTACCTAAATCCTTTATAAACAGGTTTTTAGTCCTGTAAGATGAACACTGCCATTTTACTCTGATCATTAAGTGGAGATGAACATTAAAGTGAAACTAATACTAAAATCATTTATCTTCCCTTCCTTGGGTCATGACCCACCAGTTTATGTTTTGAAGAACAGTTAAGATTAGATTATTTGATTTAGTTTGTATTATAACATTCCTGGAAGCAAATGTTTTCATGATATTAGAAAAAGCTGGAGTGGTTCATGAATGCTAAGGATCATAGTCGTCATGTTTGGGAAGAAGGAATTATTTAATATTTTAAGAACACTGGAAGCAAACAACTATTATGAGAAGTCTTGTGGAATAAATGCTTCTGAAGGACAGAACCGCATGAAAGAAACACTAACAGGGCATGTTTTATGTGACCGTGAGCTTAAAGCCTGAACTGAATGTGAAATAATTGATTTAAAAAAGCCATTGGCGTCAGTTGTTGTGTTTTTATGGCAAGCCATTATGACATTCAATCCTTATAACATCCTTTCTTTGACAAGATCTAATTTCGTAATATCAAAAATATTGATCTTAATGTTTTGGATGGAATAATAGATTACTCTCATCTACCTCTACATCTGATCTGGTATTACTTTTATAACAACAGTCTGGCTCAAATACTTGATTCTGTGGCTCCTCTGAGAACTCATAATGTATCCTTGGTATACTTCTGAAAAAGCTTTCGACTGGAGAGACTATGTAAAAGAACTGGTCTGGTAGTACATAAACAGATGTACTCTGAGCCTTTAGTTTCCTACAAGGCTGCATTGGAAAGAGCAAAATCATTGTTTTATGGAGATATAATAGCTAATGGTCAGTTTAATACAAGGACTTTGTTCCGTACTGTTAAACCTCACGATCCTGTTTCACTCTCTTCCACTGAATGTGTCACGAAGATTGATTGTGTACATCATGAATGACTTAATTCTGTTTTAATGTCTAATGGACATAATCATATGTGTTGGTCCACAAATACTTTCTCTAACTTTGATCTGCCCCCGATCATGAAGTCCAAGACTTCCACCCGCTCACTCGATCCCTTACCTACTATTTTAGTGAAGTCATGTAGACATTCGTTTCCTCCATTATAACAGCTATTGTGTGTGTTCTTCGTTTTGGCTGCTGCTGATTCTTCTGTCTATTCTTATTCTTTTAGATATTAGTGCTGCCTTTGATATTATTAGCCACTCAGTATTAATAGAACGACTCGCTTGCTTAAGAATAGCTGATAATGCGCTTCTTTGGTTCTCATCTTATTCAACATTTTGTGTAGATCGGTCACGTTCAGATCCTGTCTCAGATAGTCATGGCGTTCCATAAGGGTCACTTTTGGGTTCGCTTTTATTGTTTATTGATAATTGCTCAGTTATCTTCTCCACTCAGGTCAAAAGTCTTGGGGTTATACTGGATGGTTTGCTTTCATTTGGTCCTCCTATTAGCAATATTTCTCGCTCTGCATTTTTTCATGTGCGTAGCATGACTTCATTCTTCACTCTCCCAACATGGTACTGAGGTGCTTATTCATGACCTGGTTACATCTCGGACTGATTATTGTAATTCTCTTTTACACGTTATTCCTGAAAAATAACTAAATCGATGACAGTTAATCCAGAATTCAGCAGCTAAGATAGTTACCCACACATGTACCTTCGATCACATAGGAACTCTTTTCCAGTTGCAGAGGCCTGACAAAAATGGTAGTAGCTAAAGAATAAACACTAGTACCTAAAGAATAAGTACTAGTATCTTAAAACAATACTAGGGTTACACTTTATTTTAAGGTGTCCTTGTTACAATGTAACTATACATTTAAGAACGGAGTAATATTAATTAAAGGGATAGTTCACCCAAAAATGAAAATTTGATGTTTATTTGCTTACCCCAGGGCATCCAAGATGTAGGTGACTTTGTTCCCTCAGCAGAACACAAACTAAGATTTTTAACTTTAACCGTGGCAGTCTGGGCACCAAAGAGGGCTGAACAATATTTTGTTATCGTATCTATATCTAGATAGGAACTTTCAAGATATTACTATCGTAAAAAGCAACAATATAGATTTCCCCTCTCCGCGCTCGCCCCGCCCTGCATACAACTCTGGCAGTCACACAACGAACATCAGTTTTACGAGTGCCCTTGAATGCTCCGTTAAAGACAGCGCGCACACATTACAGAGACAGCGGAGAAATTAAAAAGAAAGAAAATGAGTGCGGGAGATAATGCGGCCGGTGTTAGTGCAGAATCTGACTTGGTGCCAAAACATAAATCGTCTTCCATTATTTGGAGGTATTTTGGATTCAGAAAAGACGATGTAAACCAGAGTGACGTGTTGGGCAGGGCGTGCTTAACAAAAATTGCGACTAAGAAAGGTAGCACAACAAACATGTTTCACCACCTGAAACAACACCATCGCGTGCTGCATGAAGAGTGCATGACAATGAGAGAAACACAGGGGACTTCTCCGTCATCCCAAAATCAAAGCCAAAGCAAACTTTGATCGCTGACGCGTTCAGTAGCGTTACGCCATACGAGTCGACGTCCACCAGACACAAAGAAATTACAGACGCAATTACATACCACATTGCAAAAGACATGGTACCTGCATACACAGTCTCAAAAGAAGGCTTTAAAAAAATGGTTCGGACGCTGGACAAGCCTTATAAAATACCATCCCGAACACATTTTAACCAAGTGGCCATTCCGAAACTTTATAATGAATGTAAAATGAGTGTTGAATTCGAGCTCCGTGAAATCGATCATTTCGCCATGCTTTTATGATGCTTTTATTTTTCTGAGAAATGCTTGGTTTTCACCGAACCCGTAGTCATATCGTATCGTATCGAGATATCTGGCATGAAAATCGAGATATGAAATTTTGTCCATATCGTTCAGGCCTAGCACCAAACCTTTCAAAGTAAAAAAAAAAAAAAACATTCACAGACATATCCAAATTACACCCTGTGGCTCGTGACGATACATTGACGTCTTAAGACACGAAACGATCGTTTTTTGTGAGAATCTGAACCGTATTTATATCATTTATTACCTCTGATAGACAACCATGTCACGATGCCGAGCCACAGCAACCAGCTCGCGAAAAACACACTTAATCTATGGCGGCAAATCTATGCCATTAATAAGCAAGCACACCACTGATGCTGGCGAACGCGGTAAATGATTTCTGCGAAAGGAAAACAGATGTACTTGCAAAGAAATGGGGCCGCAAGCTCATATCAAACCCTTGCGCGCGCTTGATGTGTCATCCGCGCGCAAGTCAAGCACTCATGAACGATCACTCCTGTGCTCAATCCTCCCTCACCTGCTCGCGCGAACACTGTTTTGTCAGTCGTGGGGCGGGGCTTGGGGTTTGAGTTACAAATAAACTAAACATAAACATTAAATGACTATCAGACTGTCACGGTTAAAGTTAAAAATCTTGTGTTCTGCTGAGGAAACAAAGTCACCTACATCTTGGATGCCCTGGGGGTAAACAAATAAACATCTAATTTACTACATTTATTTACTACATGGTTAGAGTTAGGATTAGGGTTTGGTTTATGGTTACTTGCATGTAATTATGCATAATTTATTGTCATTATAAAAGCAAGTGCATGTAATGTGTAAGAAGGACACCTTAAAATAAAGGGTTATCAATACTACCAGCTACAGATAAGCCCTCCCTAGTAGCTAGTCAAATAAGTATTAATACCTAATGGAATAGACACTAGTAGCTTTTTTTTGTACCATTAACATGAAAATAAATACTAGAATATTTTGAGGATTAAATGGGGCCCTGGATACATTTTAACATATTTTTTTGAAATTTAAATGAATATATGAGGGTTTTTGCATATTTACAGTACACATCAATCCATAATTTTGACTCACACAATGTTTTGTTGGCTATAGCTATTACGACTGGTTTTGTGTTTGTGTCACAAACGTTAAAACAGCTTGCCATAGTGTTTTTTTTTTTTTTTTTACATCCACTGCACACGGTTAAACACTGATTTTAAAGCACAAGTGATTGGTGAGTTTTTAGACCTGATGATGTCACTAAAGATGGAGCACAAGGCGAGTTTATGGCTTCATTAGGCCTACCTTCATGTAGCTTCTCCACCCACCGGCAGGCAGCATGTGTGTATAAACCGGTCGAGGCACGTTCCTCCAGAGTCTGCGTCTTCAGAGGTGACGTCTGTCCTCAGGTAGAGTCCCCGTGGATAGGGTGGCCACATTAATGACCATCTGCTCAGAGAGACCCAGTCAACGGCTCTTTAATGAAGACGAATGTGAGGAGGGCCGGACCAGGAGGCGGTCAGCAGGGGTCTAATGACACACCTTCAGCGGTGAAGCTGCCTCCCGCTGTGACTGATGGAGAGAAACACTCCATGAACTCACAGACTCCAGGAGCTCCTCGAGTGACCAGCACCGAAACACCAACACAGAAGCATCAACCTCCTGCGTGCATGAACAAGACTGACATAATATATGTGCATTATTACTTTAAACGTCCAGTCAAAATTTGGAATGATTAGGACTGTTTTGAAAGAGTCTCTTCTGCTCACCAGGGCTGCATTTAAGGCGGCCGTACACAGTGCGAATTCGGACAGTCAGAAGAACGTATGTCCACACACACGTCACAAGTGACTTTGTTTACGATCATACGAGACGATTTCCTCCGAAAACCAATAAAAAACCCGAATGCGAGCTCTTACGAGCTCAAAAGTCGCACCGTGTATTGTGAGTCAGAATTGTGAGATAAATAACCCTTTTTTATTTATTTTTTTATCAGTGGCAGACATGGGCTTTCATTGTTTCCCGTGCAAACATCTGTTAAAATGTAATTCATTTCCGTAATCAAAGCTGAATCAACAAGAAATCTCATGTGATATTAGTGTTCATACAGTTATTCTGAATATATTAATCCCACTTTACATTTCAGAATACTAGAACTAGTGACTAAAGGGACAGCACACCTATTAAAGTCATGTCTCCTCTTATAACATTACAAAACAGTACTTTAGTGGAGTCATATGGTAAAAACATGGTACTTTTTGGCCCTGTGTGCTAAAGTCGTACTGGAGTATTATATAGCAGCAGCAGGCTGTATCTGTCCATTACAGACTGCACAATATAGGCGATAACGCTAAATCTGATTAATTTCAAGCACTTTCTCCATTTATTCTAAACAAACACAAGCAGTTCATCCCATAAAGCAACAGCTGTTTAACGTCAGCGGCTCCTACAGAAAAGCGGTCAGTCGTTAACAGTGTTGCTCTCCTAATGTTTTTAATTAGAAAAACATGAGAGTTATAACCCTGGAGGAAGAGAGCAGCAGAGGACCTGAAAGAACACACACGCATCTGCTCGCCTCAAAATTACACTTTATTGGGTTCATGAAAACCGTGCTGACATATTTTATTGGATTTTGAAGAACTATGTTGACACGGTGAATTTCACAGGATGTTTAATGCGAATCTCGGCGCTCACGAACGCAGGTCGATTCTCCGCCCGCACCGCCACAATAAAAAGCAAACAAAACATAATCAAATCATACTTTGATCAATCGCCGCGCTCCTCCAAATCAAATAACCATAAATAACTCACAATAGCAGTTCCAGTTGTGTTCATGACACGTTGTGCAGAATAAATCTGGACTGTGTGTGTCTGTTTATGACTTTTCTTTCTCTTCACAGGAATATGTACATGTAGTGTTTGCGTGACACACATTACCAAATCACAGATCAAATGTAGTGTAAAGTTTGACTGGATGAACATCCACTTAAATATGATGTGTTGGGAGAAGTCTGTTTCTGGGTGATATCACAGATATCTTGAAATGAACAACATTAAAATTAACATTTGACAACATTTTTACTTAAAGTCCCAAAATAAGTCAAATTAAAACATTAAATATTATAAATTTCGTATTTACAATCTTAATTACTTTAAATAATACTAAGTAAATAAATACATTTTTCTTTAGCTTGTTAAATCAACATTCTTTGAAATAAAATATAAAAAAACTAGGTTTTTAGTTTTTTGTTTTTTTTAATTTCAGCTAATTTCAAATTTTTTTACATTTTCAACTATTTACAACATTTTTAATTTTTAATTTAGTTTTAGCTGAAGTACTAAAATGATAAAAAGAAAAAATATATCTATTATTTACAACATTTTCATTTAAAGTACTAAAACAAGTCAAATTAAAACTTACTAAATATTATACATTTCTTATTTAGAATCTTAATTACCTACTTTAAATAAAACTAAACGCTAAAATGTAATATTAAATATCATGAATCAGTGTATCAGTATAATCAATTTATCAGTATATGCGCTTTGAAGTTCTGGTCTGAATCCAATGATTCGTTAACCCAGCTGCCGATCTAAGTCTACATCAAATGACTCATTTAGGAGCATGTTAATAAATCATTTGGGTCAGATATATAGGCTAAACGTTTTCTGAATTCTTTTGTTAAACAGCACAAAATATTAAGATACTAAAGTTATAAAAATTAAACAAACAAGAAGGAAAGAAAGTATAGTAAACTACGGAAGAGGATTAGGGCCAAGCAATAATAAAAAATGTAAATCATTTCGAGATTAAAGTCGTTAAATAATGAGAAAAAAACTTGTTAAATAACGAGAAAAAAGTCGAAATAAAATGTTGAGAATTAACTCGTTAAATTACGATATTAAAGTCGTTAAATAATGAGAAAAAAAAAAGTAAAAATAAAATTTTAAGAAACTCGTTAAGTAACGAGATTAAAGTCGTTAAATAACGGGGAAAAAACTCGTTAAATAACGAGAAGAAAGTCGAAATAAAATATTGAGAATAAACTCGTTAAATTACGAGATTAAAGTTGTTAAATAATGATAAAAAAAGTCAAAATAGAATTCTGAGACAAAACTCGTTAAATAACGAGAAGAAAAGTCTAAATAAAATGTTGAGAATAAACTCGTTAAATTACGAGATTAAAGTGGGAAAAAAATGAGAAAAAACTCGTTAAATAACGAAATTAAAGTCGTTAAATAACGAGATTAAAGTCATTAAATAATGAGAAAAAAAGTCAAAATAAAATTGAGAAAAACTCGTTTAATAACGAGAAAAAAGTCTAAATAAAATGTTGAGAATAAACTCGTTAAATTAAGAGATTAAAGTCGTTAAATAACCAGAAAAAAGTCGAAATAAAATGTTGAGAAAAAAATAGTTAAATAACGATAAAAAAGTCCAAATAAAATTTAGAAAAAACTTGTTACATAACGAGATTAAAGTCATTAAATAACGATAAAAAAAGTTGAAATAAAATGCTGAGAATAAACTCGTTAAAAAACGAGAAAAAAAACTAATGGCGCTTTTCCACTACACAGTACCAGTTCGCCTCGGCTCGACTCGGCTCTGTTTGGTTTTCCACTGTGTAAAAGTTGTACCTGTACCTCCACAATAGTACCTGGTTGT
>JAUMHG010000050.1:17270276-17299045 GCA_032359395.1 Enteromius anoplus
TTATGTACATGTACTGAACTGTTATTATTCAACCATGCCAAAGTAAACTCAGTTTTTCATTCTATGGCACCTTTAAACATTTTACTCCTGAAATATGATGGAAATGTCTGTTTCTGTCTGTTGACAGTATTTATGGAGTGACGAAAAGACAAATCCAAACTCCCCTCGGGAAAATATGTCAATAAAATTAAACAAGATTTTTGAATCTGGATTTATATTAAACCCATATTTATATTCCGAAAATGTAAGCAAATTAGTGCATTTTTAATTTAAAAAAGTCTGAAAACTTGTGATACACATTTTTTTGAAATCCTTAAACTGGGGAAGTACGGTGATATCAATTAGTTAATTTTACCGCATTTATCTTGTCTATGAAATTCTATGAACTAACAGAGATACGTCCGTCTAGGGCATGTTCAGAGAAACACAGTTTTCACTGCACTGATGACTAACGCTGATCGTGTCACTGTTTGTTCTGTGTTCTGTGGATGTGCAAGGCTTCACCCTGAACCAGCCCGGTCAGACCCCCGGCGGGGCCCACATGCTGCTGCCGCCTGCACCGCTGAACAACAGGTAGATAAACATGAGCAGATTTCACACATCAACAAACAAAAACTATATTTTACAGTATTAAACTGTCATTTGCAAACAAAAGAATTTGAATGTAAAGCAGTAAATTCAATAATGCACACTGCTATTAAAATCTGTTTTGTACCTTTAAGATACTGACAATCTGAAGAATGAATATGAGAAACATACACCATTCCGTCACTCTACTGGTTCGTGGTGCCGCTCACGTCAAAACACCGTTCTCTATACAGTTCAAAAGCACATTAAATCATATTCTTATTATTGTATGTAAAATTATGTATATGGTAAGAAAAAGACGAGTTACCCCTCAAACACACATATCTTAATTTGATGTTGCTTTAATGCTTGTCCTGTAACGTGTAACTGTGTGCGGAGCCAGCGGGATCCCTTGATTTTATTCCCCTTATAAATGTGGAAACAGCTGACAATACTCGTTCAAGAATAAGACATTATTCTAAACTATATTAATATTTAACAACCGGCTTAACAACCGTCGGTTAGGAGAAATAAAATAACTGAAATTAATAATAATAATAATTATAATAATAATACAACTGCACCTGCTTATTAATCGCATATTACTTGTACAAAAAAAATTTAACTTATTAAACGTGTTAAAAATATTTATACAATTTAATAAAGTTTTCTTTTTTGTTTGTTTCAGCTGATGAAGAACAGGCTATTATTATGCATATTATTTGTGCAGTAGTTCAAATTACGTATGAAAACAGCTCAAGACCAAAACATTTTTTGCCATACACCAAAACTTAATGCAATGGTTCGTTTTCTTAAAGGATGATGTCATGACGCACACCATTTTATCAGTACAAGGCCAGTTGGATGGAAAGACAGCAATTTCTTCTCTTTGTCGATAACAAAACAGTGTAAACTGGATAGAATAGTGTTGTGATGAGGAGGCTATGCTATGATTGTGTGCTTAATGGAATTTTTTCCATTACATTACTTTTACTTTCATACTTATAAAGTATTTTGAAACCAGTACTTTTACACGTTTACTTGAGTAAAAAACATGAGATTAAACTTTTTAAACCCTAGTATCTATACTCCTACTCGAGTAATGAATGTGAATACCAGTGTCCATAATAGGAGCACTTTAGAGTTACACTTATTTCTTCCCGCAGTCGTGTGAGAATCACAGCAGCTTCTTTCCTCTGCTACGTCCCCGCTGGGCTCAAAAAAGTCTGAAAGACATGAAAAAGGCCGTTCATGCATCTACGAGCGGAGAAAATGAAGGTACATTTGTATTGACTCAAAGATCAGAGCGCTGAAAGACAGGTTCGCCGCGACCCCGAGCTGGCATCACTTCTTTGCTCCAGTGTCTGCTTTCAAGCTTGATGAATCGAGTCTAATAATCCGCTGAATGCTGTATGTTTTTTTCCTATGGCTATGTTTTTGGTCGAGCCTCGATCGAGTAAGTTGCCACAAACTGAATCACTGTGTAGTTGACATTCATTCGGAGTTTCTGTTGGCGGAGTGAATCGCCGCGACCGATTCTAAAGCGTCTTTTCTCTCGCTCTGATCCTGGTTGTCATGGCTTTATGGCTGCGATAATCTGATTCAAATAAAGCAGGCTTTTCTCCGCTGAAAGGCTCCGCTGCGCTTTTGTGTGTTTTACATGTCTGCCGTTGGAAGAGGTTTATATTTTTGGCCGCCCATTCCTCCACTTCAAAGGCACAGAGAGGAATCTTTTCTGTCTTTCTGGAAGCAGATGCGCATGGCTTCTCGCCGGCCGAAGGCACGCCATGCGCCGCGGGATCCAAGGAACACAATCGGTGTGTCCCGAAGCTATAGCCAGCGAGCAGACAGCAGCAGGAATTCAATCAGGGAATCATAAAGTACCCGGGCGTAATTAGCTCACTTTGTGCCTAATCAGTTGTGAAGTACCTCTGACCCCAGATTCTCTGTTCAAAGCAGTTCCTCTGTTCCTGTGCCACTGTTCTGATGCACTTTTTACATCCAGGAATAGACACAAAGCTGCTTCGGATGTGTGTTAGAAAGAGTGGAAACTATATCAAATATTTGGAAATTATAAATCAATGTGCTTACAATTCTGGCTTTCAAAAATGTACTTGTTTTAATTCAGTGTGGCAAAAATAGTGTTTATGCTCCAAATGGATCACTACAGAGCAGACTCAAGATCCAAATGAACCACTACTGCACAGACTCAGGCTTCAAATGAATCATTGCCTCACAGACTCAGGCTTCAAGTGAATCATTGCCTCACAGACTCAGGCTTCAAACGAATGATTGCCTCACAGACTCGGGCTTCAAACGAACCACTACTGCACTTGAGCTCCAACTGAATCACTACTTCAAAGACCTAAGCTCCAAGTGAATCACTGCTGCACAGACACAGGCTTCAAATTAATTATTGCCTCACAGACTTAGGCTTCAAACGAATTATTGCCTCACAGACTCAGGCTTCAAACGAACTACTACTGCACTGACTTAACTTGAGCTCCATCTGAATCACTACTTCAAAGACCTAAGCTCCAAATGAATCACTGCTGCACAGACTCAGGCTTCAAATGAACCTCTACTGCACAGACTTGACTTGAGTTTCAAATGAATCACTACTTCAAAAACTCAAGCTCCAAATGAACTAACCCTAACCCTAACAGATCTAAGTGAATCACTACTGTGCAGGCTTAAGCTCCAAATAAATCACTACTTCACAGACTTAAGCTCTCAATGAATCACTGCTGCGCAGACTCAGGCTTCAAATGAATCATTGCCTCACAGACTTAGGATCCAAATGAACCAGAACTGCATTGACTCAACTTTAGCTCCAAATGAATCCCTAGTTCATCTTGGCAGTAAAAAGTTTTCAGAGAGTTCAACATGTAATTGTTATTTAATAAGCTAAGATGTTCTCCACAGCATTTTGTTTGGAGTCTGAAGACACAGCCCTTCCAACAGAGCCTTCAACTCAGAGACCATTCATAGCTCAGATATGAATGTTTTTGATGAAAAAAAAAAAAACCACAGAAATTGTGCACCTCAAGGAATATTATATAAAAAAAAAAACTTAAAATACATTTCATGACCTTTAAAAGGTACAATTCGTGCAAAACTACTCGTTATCAACCCATACTTGTTCAAATGAAGTGTTCATGCTGTTCAGAGCTGGATGCAAAAATAGTCTCAGTGCACAAATATGACTAGAGAAGCAGTCTAGAATCAGAAATAAGTTTCTTTCCATATCTGTTAGTTCCATTAGTTTCATAATTGATTAATTTTGTTGCTGAACCGATATGAAACAACACTCAATCAAACGGATCTGAATATTCACACCACTGTCTTCTGTAGAGCTGCTTTAAATTCGCCTCAATTTAATAAAGTTTGTATAATACTGATATTTTCCAGTTTGTTACCGTGAAGCTGCTTTGAAATAGCATGTGCTGTATAAAGCACTGTAGAAAAATAAAGTGACTTGATTTGACTTATTTTTAGTGAAATTGGACTGCTGTCAAAAAACTATAGGAAACCACCATAAAAATAACAGTAGGGCTAGAATACACTGTAAAAAATGACCGTGATTTTAACTGTAAAAAAGTGTGAAAACCCGTAAAATGACATTCCCAGAATTCCCTGCATTGCATTTCAAATTTAGTTTGAATTTGATGTTTTTTCCTTGAAATAACTGTTCCTTCTTAGTTTTTTTTCTCATTAGTGATGTTAATTAGGGTTGTGTGTTACATGTAAAATTGTTAAATGAATTCAGTTTAATGAGTCTCATCATGATCATGACTCTGAGCTCCTTCTATAGATGTTCATATTTAAAAGCTGCTTGTGATTGGCTTTGGTTGATCATGTGACTTTCTCATCATCACCTGGATAAGGTGTTTATCAGTGCATTTCAAAGATAGGTTGGTATATTAACATTATATCAGTTAATGAAATTACAGTATTTAACTGTAAATTGAACTTCAAACCGTAAAACCTAAAATGCTGTTACTGTATTTTAAACAGTCGAATTCCAGCAATCACAGCTGCTGTTTTTTACTGTAAATTTGACAAAATCTTTACAGTACACTATTAGATAATCATTTGCATTTTTGCCTGAACTCCTGTCCTTCTTTAAAATGCACCAGAACTATGCTGCTTATGTTTAATACAAATGTCTGGTTTATTACTATAAAAGCGTCTGATCTCTCAGGTTCAGGGTTCCTGTGTCTCATCAGATGGGCCACAACACTCCCAAACTCCACAGATACTCCAGCCATCCCCGGACATCTCTCTCTGACAGTACGTCACTGCTCATATCCTTAGCTCTTCTATTTCATCTAAGAAATGCAGTGATATTGTAAATGAAAGTATGGTTGGTTACGGCGTCAAAATGTTTTCAAATTAAGTTTTTACATTAAGTATTAAAATGTTTTTCGTAATGTAAATAATTAAGAGATATTTGCAAGTTGTTGCACAAACTAAAGCAAAAACTCCAAGAGCATATGAGCTGTATGATTTGCTAAGACAAAATTAATAAATTGCTTTTTTTTCTGATAAAACTGCAAATTGAAATGTGATTTAAAAAAAAACTGTTAAATAAAAATACAACAATTAGGCTATTTCAAAACTAGTGCCGTCAAATAATTAATCAGCATTAATCACATTCAAAATAAGTTTTTTTTGTGTACATTTATAATGTGTATATATAAACACACACACATACAGTATATATTTAGAAAAAAATAACATGTATATATATACAGTATTTGTATTAGATTTTATTATATGTTTTGACAGCTTTTTTTAATAAATAGGAAATGTTATTACTGTACTACAATATTAGAGTGAATTTAAGAACATTTAAGAAATAATAATTATTATTATTATTGTATTTATTAATACTGTGTTTACAACAACCTTCAGATACAAAAACATCTCATAAAAAGCACAATTTAAATGTTTTATATATATATATATATATATATATATACACACACACACATACTTTTTTTAATTATTATTTATTTGTAATAAAATATTAAAGAGAAAGATAGATTTTTCCTAAACCAATTTACTTTAAGATTAAAAATGTAGATAAATGATTACAGAAAGCTTAATTTTATAATTCAAAATTCCTGACTAAATCTGCAGGAAGTTCTCAAAGTTTGTTGTATTATATGTGTTTTGACAATCACTCAAAGCCATGCTGCGATTTCTGTTTCTATTTTAATTGATTGTGCAGCCGTCCTAGCAACCAGACAACACCACCCTAGCAACACAAACAGGCAGCACATCTGCGTGGCATCCAGCACTATATATAAGCACATCTCCATGTATTCCATATGTGCAGTAAGCAGATGCAAAATGCATATTTAAGACGTGGCGGGAAGCGGAGAAACAAACCGATCAGCGCTGAATGATTCACAAACTAGTCTTCCACTCCCAGAGCAACAGATGGCAGTCTGTCAGGAGAAGTCTAAAATAGATCCATCTAATACACGTCTAATCTCATCATACAGCTTGTATAAAGTTTTCCCGAGCTCAAATATCGGCCCGAGGAAACATCATTCCAGCCGGGAATCTGAAATGAAGGACTACGGGAGTTAGATTGTGATGTTGTTTGGTAAAAGATGTTTTTTTGCAGGTTTCTCTGTCGATGCCCAGAACGTGTTCTCTTACAGTGACTCACCGCAGGCTGACAAACACATCGCTCCCTGCTCCATGATGCAGATGTCCATGTTTGAGGACAATCTGGGTTCCTCAGACGCGTCTCAGACAGAGCTCGACCTGCTGCACACAACTCTCTCGGGCATCGCTGGTAAAAACACAAGTACTGTACAACGATGATCGAACACGTCAGCAGTATTCCCAAGTAAAGGAGCTCTTGGATGTCCATAACAAGCCAAGTGATCCATCCACAGATCAAAGCATGAAAGCAATGAGTGTAATATTGTTGTTCAAGTTTGACATTGTATTCTCCAAAAACGTATCTGAACCCTTAAAAGTAGACACTTTACTTACATTTAATGTGCTTTCTATGGACATAAAAGCACTTTTGATGTGGACATCTCACATACAAAGAAAAGAAAACTACTAAAAGTTCAGAAATGAAGTTTTGTGTAATAAAACAGAACAACACCTGGGAAAGGGAGGTGCAGAAAGGCAAGGCGATATCAGTCATTAGAAACCAATCCTGCCACGCGTCAGTGGAAATTAATATTAATATAATGCAGTACCAGGATGATGAAGATGAAACATTACAGCAAGACAGCCCAGGAAACCTGGATTGGTTTCAGAGAAAGAAAATAAAGCTGCTAGAATGGCCAGGCAATCTTGAATCCAGTAGAAAATAAGAATTAAAGATGGAAGAATTGACAGAATCACATCTGAGCGATTCATGAGACAATGCCTTTTATAAAAAGTACTAAAATAACAAATTCTGTAGTACTTTCCCCCCGTGTCATTCCATTTTCTCACACAAACTTATTAGTTTTGATTTCTTTGTATGTATGGATTATTTTGGGTTGTTGCCGACTTCTGGAGAGAAATTCAAGTCAACAGCACCTTCAGAAATATATTTACTGGGAACAATGGCGACGTGTTCAATACTTATCAGCATGACTGCATGGCATGGCACGCTGATGGTTGTGTGTTTGTGTCTGCAGTGTTCGACTGCCAGACCGGACCGGAAGAGTTTTTGGGAGAGCGGGAGGATAATTACCTTCAGATCGGGAGCGTGGAGAGAAACCCGAGCCGGATCTCATGTGTCTTTACTGAAGGGTGAACCCTCATGGATCCATCAGCCTTAGATCACTGAGGGAGGTTTTGGAAGAACTTTACTCATGGTCTCCTGAACTAGATTTGAAGCATTTGGACTTTTAAGCCACATTTTGTCACCGGCTAAAATATTAAAGCAAGTGCCTGTATCTGCATCTCAGACACTGATGGATATTGTTAAAATGACCTTTTTTAAAAAGAATGTATGCTCAGTGAATAGATCACAGGAAAATGAGAATATGAAATATAAAAATAATGAAAATATGCTCATCCTCAGGTCATCTGAGATCAGGATGAGTGTGTGTCTTCATCCAATCTGGAGAAATGTGTCTCTGCATCAGTGTCGCAGTAATGGATGTGAATGAGTGCCGTCAGAATGAGAGTCTGATAAAAACATCAGAATAATCTACACACTCCAGTCCATCAGTTAACATCTGGAGAAGACAGAAGATGGAAAAAAATCTGTCATTTATCAGCAGTTTGGACACTCATTCAGACGGCACTTATTCACTGCAAAGCATTTATGTCTGAGACAGTGATGCAGAGATCTGATGAAGAAACAAACTCATCTACATCTTAGATAGCTTTGCTGATTTTTGGGTGAACTGTTTCTTTAAAAACCGTATTTGTGAATCTTTATTTACAGTAAATGCTTTGATATTTTACGTAACAAATATTTTTGGGGCCACTATATGTAAATAATTCATAAGGCAATAAGCAAAAATAATGCACTTATCACAGATTAAAGCCATATTGATGTAATTATTTATACAAAAAGCATATATTTGCAATGTTTTATCATCTACTAAAATCTTCGATGAATATTTAGTGCCTTTGAGGTTTACATACCCTGTAAAATTGCTGATCAATGACAGCATTAATTGTGTTTTTTTTTATCTTTTTTCTTTTTTCTTTTTTTGGATAAAATTTTTCAATTCTTACATAACACCGACCAGGCTACCAAAATATCAAATTTATTGTTTTTTCTATAATAATCTGTTGTTCTGATCCAATCTAGAGCAATCTATCTGTAAGCATTTAAATATTTTCTGTGTTTAAAAAAACATCTGTTGGAGTGTTTAAATATACTCATCCGGTTCTGTGGTCCGAATTCAACAGAAGTGAGACTGATTTGTGCATATTCTATTACAAACGCGCGCACGCCAGAGAAAAGTGCTTTGCCGCATCAGTACCGCCTTTCTCTTTCATCTCAACCACACCTGCTTTACAAAGCCCCGCCCACACGACGACGGGCGCCTCCTATTGGTGCATTAACATTCCGTGTGTGGGAACAGCCCATGATATGACTATTCTTTCACCCGCGTTAGTAGTTTCAGCTTTTATGATAACACAATAAATATTAATAACTGTATATGACTAGGCAAATAAACCACAAAATATATAATTAATACACTTTCGCCTCCAGAGGCCACAAAGATACTTGCTGCCCTCGGTTGAGCTGTCAGTTTTCACCCAACGCTAGCCCCGCCCCGCGCACGCTGCGTAAGTTCGGTTGCGCGCTGAGCTTTATATGCGTAGCGCCTAGGCTCCGCCTCTTTCCGCAGCGTCAAGTTCGTTTACGCGGCGAGCTTTATAGCAACCGTTGCCCTGAGCTGCAGCGCCATAGTCACCGTAGTCCTGGCGACTGTAACCCACCAACAATAACAACAACAACAACCTCCTCCTCTCCGCTCCATCCTTACCTCCACCTTCCTACCATCCTCATCCTCATCCTCACACTAGTCCAGGTGAATATTTCCATATTAACCGCTCGCTTATCAATAAGTTCACGGTTTAACCGCTGCATGATGCTTGTGGGCTTTCTATTTCTATTTGATGATTAGAGTAAAATCTGAAGCTCTTGTGTATCGTGGAGGTTTAATCGGTATCGATCTGCTGCTGCTGCTGCTTTCTCTGCTGCTTTCTTTCTCATTCTGCTTCTATTGATGCGGCTCGTCCAGATGTTTCTCCTCTCGATCGCTTTTATTTGTTAAACCGGAGGAGCAAACGCGTTCTGAATGGTGTTTACGAATAAATACGACGATAACGACACGGGTTTGTGAGAGCTGAAGGCGGGAAACGCGAAGAAAACGGTGTTTTGTTGAAGCGCAGCATCATCTTCTCACGAAGCAGGTGTTGCTAAGCGGCTAACGTTAGCATCGTGAGGCGATTCTTCGTTATAGTTTGCGTTTGGGCTCGAAATCACACCGTTTTGTGTTCATTTCCACGTCTCTGTTCGCCCAACACGCTTTGGTTGTAATAAACAGTTTGTTTTTAACAGCTCGGTGATTCATTTTCATTAGCTTCCTTCTGACGCTCATTTGTGAGGAAACAGAATGAATTATCTCTTCACAGAGATGTTTGCGTATTTGTTTTCGACTGCTGGATGTTCCTGGAGGATTTTAAGTGGGGGTTTGTGGGATATAAGGCTGCATACGAAGATAATCTGGCTGTCTTCTATTGTTATAAAGCAGGAGTTACTCTTGCTAAGCTATTGGCCCTCAGCCTCTGTGTCCGTGTCTCAAAACCTAGCGTGCTCCCTACATAGGGCGCTTGTTATTCGGACATCCATTGACTAAAACTTGCGCGCTGGCTATCTGGAGCTCATTTTTGGGCAGCTGTCAAAGAGCAGTGAGCATCTCTGTCTAAGTAGGGAGCTCTGGTTATTTGTAAAATCCACCTGTTTATAAGCATATTAGTGTGGAATCAAACATGGCCTTTTGACATTATAATCTGTCCGGTTGCATAGCTTTATGCATTGTCAAGTGAATAAGGGATTGAAGATGCGTCCTAAATCATACTGCTGTAGAATGTTGTCATAATTGCTCGAAACCGAATGCCGTATTTATAATAATTTGTCTCCTATGAAAGACTGAATCATAAGAATGCAAAATCACCTGTTTTCAAAGTGCTGTCAAGCGATGAATAGCATCTAAAATAATACTGTTAACCCAAATATTGCTTACATATGTGTGTGCTGTCTATATACAAGTACACACATATGCAATTTTATGTTAAAGAAAAATTTTATGTTTATATATAATAGATATTATATTAATATAAACGTGTGTGCTTTCACATATACATAGTAAATGCACACAGTACGCACTTATGTTACGTAAACACAAACTTATTTTGAATGCAATTCATCAGGATTAATCATTTTAACAGCACTAGTTCCATGTCCAGCATTAATTTGTCATTTCATCTTTTGCTTTTTTCCCGATTTTTGCAAAGAGTAATGTTTTCTACTAGAGGCAAACTTACAGGCTGCATTGACCCCATCCAAATAAACCTCTGGAGTTTGTTTCATGGCTCAGTGTAAGTCTGTAACTGCTAAACGAGCGTGTTGGATGGATGCAGAAATGCGAGCGTATTCCGAAGCACAGCAGGTTCGAGTCGCACCGACTGAACAAATCGCTGAGGGTTTCCTTGAGTTGCATCAGGGTCCTCAGTGAGATGAAGTAGCGTCTCGCTTCCCCTGTTGTATTCATTATAGGCCGAGGAACAGGTGTGTGCCACGAGATGCTGAAGACCTGACATGGGCTCAGTGGAGGGGGGCAGCATGGCATATTGTGATTTTAGTAAAAGGAACTGTGCTGTTTAGTGTGTTTTCTGTAAAAGCTAATGAAGTCGATCATGTCATTACAGGCATTTCTCTCGGGTCCGGTGTTTTAGGTTTATTTTCTGTCGTTGCCCCCCCCACTAGTCTGTTAATGGCCAAACCAAGAGGTCAGGATGTCAGAAAGCGCTAGTTATCAGCTCACGTTACCACTTATCTACAGTCAGGTGTAGAGTTGAAACGGGGCCGTGCCACCTGTCCTCAGTATCCTGTTGCCTTTCCAATCTCTTTAAGAGATACTGATTGAGTAAATAATTCATATCCATTTCATTTCAAGCTAAAACCCATTGAGGTTTATAGCTCACGAGCGTGTGGGCGGATGCTGCTCGAAAAAAAAAAAAAAAAGGTTTTTTTTTTAATTAAGATTAATCAAGTCTCTTTATTTTTTGCTTTATTTTAGTGTGTGTGTGTGTGTTTAATCTAAACCACCCCTGGCAACGCTAAATATACATCAGCTACTTTAATCACTTCACATGTCTTTGTTTTAATGATTGTTACTGCATTCTGGACATTTCTGCTTCTATCTCAATTGGTGCTTTTGAACGATCTTAAAAATAAAGCTTTCAAAAGATGGGGTCGTGATGAAGAAGCAATTTAGTCACCTTTTTCAGTAAACATGACCATTTTCATAATCTTGAATCATCTAAAGAACGGTCTTCCACTTTTAGTTCAATGCAAAGGTTCTATGGAAGTTAAAGGTTCTTCACAGAACCGTCAGTGCCAATAAAGAAGCTTTAGTACAGATATACAGATGTCTTGATAAATCCATTACACTATTAAAAAAAAATAAAGCTTCTTTATTGGAATTGATGGTTCTGTGAAGAGCAATGAAATCTTTCCACTTTCCACTGATAACCATAAAAATATAATACAGAGTGCTTCACTAATATATAAACTTTCTTTCAAAACATTCACATAATTCTAACCTATCACTGAATTAAAACAAATGAAACGGAGTGATTAAATAAATGTTTTTCTCCTGTACTTGTTGGCCACAATTATTGGCCAATTATAGGATTTTTTATGAGTAAAATATCACCATCAGGGAAATAATGAAGATTTCCAATCAACATACAATGTTAGGAAATTGCCTGGAAAAGGACGCGTTTCTCTATCCTCCTAATACACGGAGAGGAGTAGAGTTTGAGTGGATAAAGACTCTTCAAGGACCACAGCTGGAGAATTGAAGAATATAGTCAAACAGCCCCTACATCAGCACATGTTGTTCGGGAGGGTTTAAGAAGAATTCTCCTCGCTCATCCAAAAACAATCTCCAGCATGTTCAGTTGTCAGACAGGACTGGAGCTACAGAAGGGACTGGCTTCTATGATCAGACGAAACTAAAAATGAGTTTTTTAGCAGCAATCACTTAAGATGTGTTTGGAGAACACAGGGATAAAACGTACTCCATCTGTCAGTGAAGTATACTGCTGTGTTGTTGATGATGTGGGTCTGTATTCAGCTTGAGGTCCTGGAACATCTTGTTTAGACACATGACATCATGGATTCTATCAAATACCAGCAGGTTCTGGAGAGATTCTGGATGAAGGAACTTCTTATCAGGTGTTCTCCAGGCGTTACAGGAGAAAACTCACAGCTGTTATCTTGGGAAAAGAACGTAGCAATAATTGGGTGCCAATAATTGTGGCTAACAAGTACTGGAGAAAAAGATTAATTTCACAACGAGTATTTCTTCACATTTTCAATAGTTTTAATTCAAAGATAGGTGAGAATTTTGTACATTTTCTGAACGATATTAAAAAGGATAAACAATGCAGATTTATTTTCACAGCCACCTCCGCTCCGCTCTGCCAATATTAGTGGAGGGCACTGTATATTTATTTTATTTAATTTATGTTTTTAAGGCAAGTGGTTGCAAACCATTTATTTTAGCTCAATTTTAATAAAACAAATATTAAAAGTTGGTTGACTAATTATTATGACTTAAGCTAAAATAAAGCAAAAAATAAATAAATAAAAATGATATAGTGTGCAAAAGGTACTTTTGAAGCTGAAGAATAATGTTTAGGTTTTTAAAATGTTTTTTTTTTTTAGTAACTGACCACTGAATGATTCTTTGGGGAACCAAAACTTGCGTTGCTGCTCAACCACCTTTTGTAAGGAACCTTTGTTTTTGTAACAAATGACTTTATTCGAAATGAGTCTCAAACTCAGATTTCCGTGTCTGATGTATATGTATGGCGTCTCAAAAGCACATTTGACCCCTCGCGTCTTGCCGGGGCAGATTCAGGGCCGTGGGGGTAGAGACAGCAAGTGTTGCCCTCCTCTTTGGCCTTTGTTACCCTTCAGCTTTTGAGGCTGCAGTTGCTCAGCGGAGCTCTGGGTTTAAGTGGGCCACAGGGGAGCGGATGAATGAGAGGAGGTGAAGTCAGCTGGGCTCAGACAGGTGCCGCAGGGAGCAGGTGGGGTTACTTAAGACAATATACAGCAGCGCTTCAAGATGCACACTTTTACATTGGACGTCAAGTGCCTGAATGATTTATCAATAAACCAGAGTAAATCAAACAATGTAATCAATTATTTCCATCAACTGCACAGACTAAACAAAACTGGAATTCAGATTTTTAGTTTCACACCGGCACATACTTCGATTTGTCTTTAAATTCGAATTTTTTTTTGCAAACTAAATAAATCATCTCTCCACACGTGTCTGGCTTGTTAGGATCGGACAATTTTTCTCTGAGATACAACTATTAGAAAATCTGAGGGAGCAAAAACCTCTAAATATAGAGGAAATCTGCTTTAAAGTTGTTCAAATGAAGTTCTTAGCGATGAGTATTACTGATCAAGAATGATGTTTGATGTAGGACATTTTAAAAATATCTTCATGTAACTTGATCTTTAGTTCATATCCTTATGATTTTTGTCATAAAAGAAAAATGGATTAATTTGTCCCGTACAATGTATTGTTGTCTATTTCTACAAGTGTCCGGTGCTGCTGTGCTCAGTAGGCCTCTAACAGTTACGTTTGATTTTTTTTCTGGATTCCATTTTTTTCCCATTTTAATTTTCTCAACTCCTCTTGAATTGTTAAATGTAGTAATCATAAAGCATGTCTAATTAATACAAATTGTGAAGCATATACATTTTCACATCATTTAAACTAAGTATAACCAAAATGACATGTTTAGGGCCCTATGAAATTTTATTATATTCACCTTTTTTTAAATTGTAACTAAATTCTGTGTTTTAGCAAAAAAATTTGCCAACTTTATCTTTTAAGGGGGATTTAGAAATGTTAGTATGCTGCTAGTAGTAGTAGTGGGCTATGTGTACATTTTATTAAAAAATAATAAGCATAGGGACGTTTATTTTGACGGCTTTACTTGAATACCTTCACAGTTCTGTGTGTGTGTGATATGACGCTAGTTTTACTCCGATCGAACGGTTCTGGAGATGTCTGTGTGTTGATGTCTTTATTTCGTAAGACGACAGACGCAGAAACACCGCTAGCGTCACGTGTGTGTGTGTCGTAAACAAACCATTCTTTAACAGATATTTAAATCCACTTCTGCAGCTTCATATTTACAGATACTAGTCCATATTGCGATTAGATTTTTATTAGTTCATATAAAAAGATTCCGTAACATTAAGCAGTGAATTCTGTTTTTATGACTGGATTTCTCCCACCTTTTCTGCTTCGTGAAAATCATAGGGCCCTAGCTCCAGGGACACATACACATCCCTAATCTTACCCAATACCTAAACTTAACTACCGTGCCAACTATTATAACACTAAATTATAAAATAACTAACGTATTCTAAAAATGGGTTGTTAATAGTGGGAATTGAAGCTTAAAACAAAGCATGGCCACAGTTTGTATCCTTGTTGTGAGTGAATCTGTATTTAATGTAGTATTTTCTTTTGCATTGTTTGTGATTTTTGGGTTAGGATGAGGGCACACAAACGGTTTCATCTGTCTCTGCATCTGTCTGATTTGTCATGCGTCTGAATAACAGATGCATGTGTGCTGAAATAACAGACAGAATTAATAGTGATTTAGGTTGTAATGGAAATACATTTATAGACATCTTTTTATTTATTTCACTAAGTACACAAATGGATAGATGCAATGCATCATTTGCATTCACCATATTTCATGACGCTATAATGGACACCAAAAAGTAATAAAGTAGTGTCATTTCAACATGTGTTTGCCTATTTCTAAACGAGATGAGGGTGTTGTGTGTCCCCATCAGAGGACATCTCTGTAGCATTTACAAAGAGGAGTTTAAATTACAAGTCTGTTTAATGAACAGTTATGGCTGGAGGTGTGTGATATTGACAAAAAAATGTCAATAAAAATCTATTTCCTGATATTTTATCAATAACAATAATTAGATGGTAGTTTGCCGAGTGTGTTATTGTGCTGGTGTCTCAAGAACTACATTGGACAGCTGAAACTTGCTTTTTTTTATGTATCATACTCTGTGTGCCGGTCAGTTCACAGCAGTGATGGAAATGAATCTTTCTAATACGTTTAAATAGAGCTTTTATGGACATTTTTACTTTTATAAAGCCCTTTTTTTTAATAAAAGTGTGCATTATCTTTTGAGTCAAATTCTTCCATTTAATCAGACACTTAGGCTTTTACCGAGCAAATTAAGTCCGTATCAGTAAAATGAATCTTTTTGCTGAAGATGCATTTACACACTGTATAATGCAGGACACGAATGCATTGATATTTTGACACTGATTACTGATATTTGAAATAAGACGACACATTAAATGTGAAGTTAAAAGCACCAGTAGGTGGCAGCCGGGTGGGATTACACTCTACGAGTGCATTTATTTTTTTAAGATATACTCAATTTCAAGTTGCACATGGTTAAAACCACACTGACCATATTATTACAGATGCTGTATATGACACACCCTTGGTTCTGGTAAGAATTCATCTAGTTTGGAGCCATTATAGTGCTGCATGATGTTTTATTAACATCAAATCAATCCATCTAAACGGGCATGAAGCGTTCAGATGTTATCTGTGACTAGTTTAGCGTGTTCTGGATGAAGTCTGTTGACTCATTAGCGTGTGCATTGCAAATGGCCGTGATTATGTGTGAGGCAGGAATGCTGGGTAATCAGACGTTTAGGGCTGAGGGGGAGGTGAACTGAACACAACACCACCTGCACCCTTCAGGTAAATGAGGAACAGAGGAAGAGGAGGCGGCAGGGAGCCTCTGGGGAGAGATGCTCGGCTGTCAGGAGGCACGAGGGTAATTAACCTGCAGAGACCTGATCATAGAAACTTGTGCGGCTGAGAAGCCTCGGGCTGCGTGTACGGTCGAGCGCCGCTTGTTTACATGCATTTTTATACAAGAAAAACCAATGCTAATGCACATGTTTTCTTGCATGAATCATTTCAGCTATACTGAATTCAGGAGGAACGTTAGCAGCGAGCTGTTGCTTTCGAGAACTCGTGAGCGGAGACAGACCCGGCCAAGCGATTAAATATTAACCTCATTTATTGCTTTGGGAACGGGCAGCGATCTCCACTCATTGACCTGCCCAGAACACACAGATCCACATCACCGGCGTGTGTTTGAGCAAGCAGAGGACAGGAAGTGACCTGAGAGCGATTAAACGCAGGGTTTTGTTAGTGTTACTGTGATCAGTCTTTTTAGTGGCGTTTGCATTCACCAGTTTTAATGTGCACTTTGGGATATTGCGTTAAAAAAACAAAACTTAATAGGATAAACAGGAAAACGTGTCATTCTAAAAGTCTTGAGCGAAGTCTGGTCAAAGTGCTTCGTTATAAAAAAAAAAAGCAACAAAGATTAAAAATCACATTTATATCACATACTGGATCATATTCTGTAATAATATTAAAGCAAAGATGCTGTAGACTCCATCAGTTCTCCCAAAGCTGTGTCGGGTTTTAACACGTCCTGGATCCATAATAACATTACACAGTTTTCATTTTTATGATGATTGAATTATTCTTCATACGCTTTCATAAGAGATCACTTGTTGCTGTGTAGGGCACATTGGGTTTATTTTTAATAGTTAAATCAAATTTTATTAATCAAAAAGCACGTCTAATGAATTAAAATCATGAAACACACATTTTCACATCAATTAATTTTGTTTATTGTAACTAACTAAATTCTGTCTAGTTACTTGAATGCATAAAACAACTTAAATTGATTCAGTTTTGTCTTGAAGTAGTCTTTTCTTTCACCTCAGAAATTCTGTATTGTGTATTTCTTTTTTCTGTTTCATCATTCTTTCATCTTCTACTTATTGAAAATGAAGCAAACTTTATCTTTTAAAGGGGATTTAGAAATGTTAGTATGCTGCTAGTAGTAGTAGTGGGCTATGTGTACATTTTATTGAGAAATAATATTAAGCATAAGGACTTTTGACTGGTTTCCGTGAATACCTTCACAGTTCTGTGTGTGTGTGATATGATGCTAGTTTTACTCCGATCGAGCGGTTCTGGAGATGTTTGTGTGTTTATGTCGACAGACGCTGAAACACGGCGAGCGTCACGTGTGTGTGTGTGTGTGTTGTAAACAAACCATTCATTAACAGATATTTCTGCAGCTTCATATTTACAATTCTGTTTTTAAGACTTGGTTCCGTGATTCTGTCCATGTTTTCTGCTCTGAGGAAATCAAAGGGCCCTAGCTGTGTGTTTGATTAGCACTTTCTAGACTCGCTCAGGAGATGCGTAATAGCGCTCCCTAGAGTTAACAGTGAAAACACAGAAACCTTCAATTCTGTTCATCAGGACAATATTATTCTCTTCAACTCAGTGGATGGAAACTTTATTCTCAAATGTTTTATCTGATATTTTGTGCATCAGTTTAATTCCTAACTGTTACTAGTGCTCAAACTTCCAGCGCTAATTGTTAAAGGTGATTTTTTTTTTTGTGTGTGTGTCCAAGGCGCCATGCAGACCCCAGAGGCAGGCGCTGACTCCACGTCCAACGTGCCCCTCCAGACCAGCGTGCCTGTGCCGCCTGCGGTCAGTGCCCAGCAGGTGGCGTCTCAGGTTCCCGTCCAGCAACAGGTGAGGCAGCCCATGTGTGTCTGTAGCTATCGGAGTTCAACAATGAAAATCTGCTGTGAATGTGCTCGCCCGCAGGCCTTCCAAGATCACAGCAGTGTCTCAGCAATGGATGGGAATGGGTTTCAATTTTCAGCAGATTGTCATTTTGGGGTGAAATGTGATGCTGTGCTTCACAAACAATAAGACATGTTTTTATTTTTGAATATATTTTAAATTTAAAAAGGGCCAGAAAATTTGTAATTATTGGGGGAGTAAAAAAGGTTCCTGAATCTTTTATATTTTCATCTTTAAAATATTGAATACGCATTTATAACACCATAGTTTTGTTACTTTGGCATTAAATTGTGTCAGTGTTTGTAATATGACAGATTTATTTAATAAATCTTTTTTTTTTCTTTGCTATTGTGGCAAATGGAAATGTAATATCTATATTTGTTGTGGTACATATAGAACTTCAGCTTCTGAGAGCCACGGGTGCATGCAAGCGTTTGATTAGTGTGTGTGTGTAGATCTGGATGAAAGCGTGGTAAATGTAATATACTGCTGTTTGCTTTACTATCAGCTTGCACGGCTGCTACTGAAACCGCTTATTTATATATTCTCCTGTCTTTCTGGAGCCGTGAGTCACTCTCGCTGTAATGTGTGTGTTTCAGGCGCAGACTGTTCAACAGGCCCAGCATGTGTATCAAGCACAGGTGCAGTACATTCAGGAGGAAAACAACAGCGTTTACACCAACGGAACCATGTGAGTGTGTTTACATACATGCTCCCTGATGATGAGGATGAACTCTCATGCTGATAAGGGCTTTAGGATACCATTAAAATGGTGCAAGATGCAGAGTTAGTCCCTCATACTGCCATATACACATATATATACAAGGGTTAAATGTAGAGCAGGCAACTACAACATGATTCATGATACTTGTTCTTTATTAACCCACTAGTTAAAGAAAATTCTACTCTGAGTGCAGCACACATGGAGTTGTCAACATGATGTAAATGTTAAAAACAGTCACTTGTTAAATATCTTTGCCGAAAAGATGCATGAACTACAAACATGCCATATGTATGACACGTGTGTTCAAAAATAATACAAGAAAATAAAAGGTAGACTGTTATTGTTCAGTATAAACGTTGTGTAAAAACAATAAACAGCAGCTTTCAGTCTTTCTTCATGAGGCGAAGATGAAATATCAGACATACAGTAGATCTTTACAGCTTTTTTGTTGTTTTTGGATGTAAACATCAACATGAAACTGCTTTTTAAAAACACAGCACTCAAGTCAAACGAAGTTTACTCCCATCATATTTCACTGCCGTGATGAATCTTTATTAACACAAAAGCGCGTGCTGCGTTTACGGCGACTCGCTATGGGAAGTTGAATCATTCTCTTCTCTTTACTGGTATTATTGGCATACTGTCAAAGTGTCTAATGCTTGGTAGTACTTCTATTCAAAATTGCCATTCCTTGATTTAGAAATAATTTAATAATAATAAGTTCATCTATAAAATCAGAAAAGTTTTTGTAAAAAAACAAAAGAAAAGTGCCATGATTGTATTCACTCCAGCTCAGTGCTGTCACTGAAACATGCTTCTCTGAGAGACTCGTGTTCAGCCGCCTGGAAATGACCACAAGTATCAGTGAGTGGTCAGCGTAAGAGAGACAAGAGCACTCTGGGATGGTGTGCTTTTTACAGAAGCTGCAGAAAAGCACTTCCAGACGTTCACCCTCGGCGCGGGTCACCCAAAACTCTCCTAAGTGCTTCGGTCTGCTTTCTCTCTCGCTGGCGTTCAGATCACTCATATTCAGAAATTCACTCAGCAAGAGGCTAAGATCTTGTAAATTGGCTATTATAAATAAAATGTCATCAGCCGAATGGAGAAAGCGCATATCAGAATGGCAATCAAAAGCAATGTTCTCGATAAAATAGTTATGCTTTGGTGATTTCTGTCTCCATGGAAACAGCACTCTCACCTGAAGCTGAAAGGATTCGGACCCATCAAGACACGACTTATTATGTTTCTCGAGTCAATTAAAGAAAGCGTGTGCGCTGATATCGTTTGAAAATGTCAGAAATCATTTGAGTGAGAGAGCAGCCGTATCTCAAGCGCTCTTGTTTTTATCGGCAGACGGACGTATTCGTACTCGGAACCGCAGCTGTACAACCAGAACAGCAGCGGGAACTACTTCGACACGCAGGGCAGCTCGGCTCAGGTGAGCACGGTGGTGTCCACTCACAGCATGGCCAACAACGGCAACGGGAACGGCGCTCTGGCCATGGGGCTGTCCGGAGGCCAGATCATCAGCAGCTCGGGAGCCTATCTGATTGGAGGAAACTCCATGGACGGCTCCGCCCCTCACAGCGCGGCTCAGACCACTAGAGCCTCCCCCGCCACGGTGAGCTCCAATCACGATTGAGTGTTCAAAGATAGGCCTACTTACTCTGAATACATGAGCCGTCATCATTGCAACAGCCAAAAATACACTGCATGGGTCAAAATGATCCATGGCTCCAAAAATCATGAGGATATGAAGTGAAGATATTTTGTACGTTTCCTAATGTAAATATCAAAACTTGAATAAACGCTTCCTGTAGAGAATCAATGCTTTTTTTGTAAGAAATATATCTGTATTCAAAACACTTCTAGGGCTGGGTATCGTTTAAAACCGTTCGATACCTTTTTTCAATACCAATTTTATGAAATCGGTTTTAACAAAATGACATGATCTCAAAAAACGTTTTTCCCGCTTGTTGACATTTCTACAGAACACAACGAATCAGTGCAAATCAGTTTTTTCACACTAGTGCATTATTATTTATTCTGACTATAGCCTTATCATTTTTCCCCACTGAAAATTTTGTGCAACATGAAACATTTGTCTTTTAATTCATGAAGATTTAATTTTATTGTTTGAAAATGAATGGGATACTGAAGAAATACTGCTTTAATAATGTTTGTTGTAGTCTATTACGTACATTCTACTGAACAATAGTCATATATTTCTGCTGCCGTGTCCAAACCCAACTTTTATTTTGACGGCTTGCCATGAATAGCTTTCATGATTTGACGATCGATTTACTCAAATCAAAGGCTCTTGAAGTAACCCTCAGAGATGTTCTTCATGTAGCTACTGTATTTATGTCCTCATTTAGTGAGATGCAAGACATTAATATCAGCGGAAGCGCCACGCGCAGGTCAGTATGCTAGTAAACAGAACCATACATTACACACAGAATTCAGGTAAATATTAACAAATACTATTGAACGCAGGCGTGTGCTCACTGTGTGTGTGGTGGAAATGATATAAATAACATAATTATTCAGTCAGTAGCTAAAAAGAATTGATCTCGATACCCAGCCCTCCTCACTTCCGCTCTCATTCCAGCAGATGACCTGTTTGTTGATCAAGTTTCCCTTATCAGGAATACCAGACTACTCTTGGCTTATATTGAGGGTTTTATTATGGATGTACTTTTGGGCTGCTGAAAAAACACCCGTTCACTTCCATATAAAGACAATTTAAATATAACTCCTACTGGATTTATCTGAAAGAAAGGTCATATACACCTGGGATGTATCATGGGCTAAGTTGACTTATGTAAACTAAAACTATAAGGGCTAATCATTTTCTGGGTCTGAGCCGAAAACACACTTCAGAATCAGTAAATCTGATTTTTGAGCAACATGCAAAAAAATGAAAAGTTTTGAAGTTTTCGCAAACGTGATTTCATTAAAATGATGTTGATATCATATTATTGGAATGATCTTTCAATCTGATCTTTTAGATTTCATCACTCATACATTATTTTGAAGGTAATGGAGAATGTAAATAAATTAAAAAAACATTTTGCCAGCGCAGCTCACCAATATTATTAAACAGCATATATTCAGTGATCAGTTCTTCAACAAACCTTTTTTTCTTGATGTGAAGAACATTTTAATGATCTAAAAAATCGTCTGAAAGTTTCCACAGATCTTAAAAATTGATTGGACTATTTACTAATAGTTGACTTTTCAGTATGTTTAAAACAAAACATCTACCTTTTAGAGAAGCCATCAGGTCTTAAAATATCCCCTATGTAGGCATCTCATTAGGTTTCAGAACGGAGCCGATGTGTCTACAACTGATTTACTGTAAAAAATGATGCTCAATGATTAAGCTTGGCTTTAAGGGTTATTGGACTATTTTCAGGCAGCTTTGTGTTGTTGTGCGGCGAGTGCTATATTTAAATGAAGAAAGATGGAAAATGCACATTAAAGGTTTTTGCACATAAAGATGTCAAATTTTAGAATCCCGGCTCACAGATCCAGTCTAGTGAATCACGGGTGTTAATGTTTTTTCCTTTTTATCACACAGACAAGTTTTATTAAAGGGGTCATATGATGTGATTTCAGGTTGTTCTTTCTCTCTGGAGTGTTACGAGCGGTTAGAGCAGAGACTGAAGTCTCAAAACCAGAGAGATGTTCTTTATTAAAGTTATCACACCTCCTAAAACCACTCGTTTAAACACGCCTCCACTTCTCTCCGTCACAGAGTGGGTTTATTTTCAAATGTTTCCACAAAGAAAGAAGGCGGAGCTATTATTCCGTCTGTAGTGTTGCTGCGGGCGCCATGTTCTGGAGACGCTGTGTGTCGTTGTGAAAGTCAGGAGGCGGAGCTTAGAGAAGCAATAATGTACAGTATGTGGTAAACATTGTGTTTTCCGCACCTTTAAACCACAGAAACACATTGTACCAAATACACAACATCATATGAGCCCTTTAAAAGATCTCTAATTTCTGACTAATTGGCCTGGTTCTCAATGTCATGTTGCTGGTGGATGACACAGCGTTGCGGTGCTGGGCTGTAGCGTGTGGTTTTGGTGGCTGGGTCTATTTCTGCTGCTCTCTGTCGCTTCATTTGATTTACTCTTCCCCCCTTTTTGTTTTTGTTCTCCTTTATTCTTTTGCTCTTTGGTCCATCAGATTGAAATGGCGATTGAGACGCTCCAAAAGTCTGAAGGTTTGTCCAGTCAGAGAAGTTCGCTGCTCAACAGCCATGTAAGTCATAAACACGCTTTGCTTTGCACGATCTGCTTCGGTTTCTCTCGCTCTTTTTCTCTCTCTCTCTCTGGCTTTCTCTCTATTCTACACCGTGCCATTCAAAAGAGTCGTATCAATGCAGAACATTTATTTGCGTTCTTTACAAGTCAATGTTAATTTCCAGATTTTCAGTGTGGACTTTTTAAATGGCACTGTATTTATTAGGATATGCAAAGTTGATCTTTATTGTTCTTCCATGTTTATATACTTTCAGCTTTTGTAATATTAACCGTTGTACTGGTGCAGGACAAGATGTTTAATGATTGGCTGAGGTTATCCACTTTTTTTCTGTGCACAAATTATGGGAGTTGGTTTTCTCTATGAACGCAATAAGCTTTTTCATAAACTAGGTGCAATGAGATGGCGTTATTTTACTCACACTTAATCATTAAGGTCATTTAATGGTGCAAAAGCATGAACAAACACCCCATAAATAACTCCTAAAGATCCTCCTTTGATTTGCAGCAGTATTACAGATGTGTTAGATGTCATTTTACAGCATCCGTGTGAAAACAGACCTGGAGAGAAGTGAAAGATTCTTAGTGCATTGCAGAAAATGACTCACGGTTTTGATCATAAATTCAAATAAACTGGAAGTGCAGCCCACAAATGCACAAGTATATGTTGTCTTTTTTCATTTACTGTAAACCCGAAGTGCCTCCCGTAATTTAAAACACAGTAGGCTCGTTTGGAAAAAGTGGATCACTCTATTGTCATTCACCAAATCTGCCGCTTTCTTTCTTCCAACACAACACAAGAGGTAATTGTTTTTAAAGAGATGTGCACTTTATCTGATGAATTCAGCTGCAGTGGCTCCTGGATAATTACGAGACGGCGGAGGGCGTGAGTCTGCCCCGATCTACCCTCTACAATCACTACCTGCGCCACTGTCAGGAGCAGAAGCTGGACCCTGTCAATGCTGCGTCGTTCGGGAAGCTCATCCGCTCCATCTTCATGGGGCTGCGCACCCGCCGCCTGGGCACCCGGTAAACCTCTGATCCACACGCTCGGGGCTAGGCGTCTAATGCTTCGCTTATAGTTGGATCTCAGACAGATATAATCCAATCCTAACAGACCAGACATCAATGGAAGGCTTAATTACAGCTTTCAGATGATGCATAAATCTCCATTTCCAAAAATTGACCCTTTTGAATGGAGACGTAATAAATAAAATTCATGAGTAAATAAAATTCCCAATGGTTAGGAGATGTAATGACGATTCGATTCACGATTCATAAACCCTAACTCTACAGAAACATTCAAATGAGACACCTGAACATGATATTAGACAAACTCTTATCAGTCATGTTCTCATTTAAAATCCAGACATCATTGGTTATTGTTTTAGTGATTATGCAAACAATCATAGAAATTAACTGCTTAAATGTTGGAAATATTTCCATTTTAATGTCTTAATCTCAGTCCATTAAGTGAAAGTAACAACAGAATGACGGTGAAATATTGTAATATTAGAGTCAATGAGACGAATCTCTAAATGTATAAAGCTGGCTGTTTTTATTTGTTCCCTTAATAGGTCTCTTATATTATACTAGAAAAGTATTTAGTGTTCAACCGGGTTGTTTGTCATTGATATTTATTAAAGACTGCAGCGTTAATATTTTAATTATAGGCCAATAATTCATTGCATGATAGATCTGTTATACAAAGCCTTTTTTTAAAGCATTATAATTGGGGAGTAAATGGCGTAATCTCTTATTATCCTCGCAGCGCATCAGTTAAGCACTGGAAATGCCAAATTCCTTTCAATATTACCAATAATTGATGTGTTTGACATTGTCTCTGGCTGTCGTTGGCTCTGAGAACATTATATTTCACACAGTTTCGAGGGAAGAGGATTAGTCCAGCGAATGTCTTTACACCCCTGCTCCGGTCTCTCCACTGCTGCGTTTATTCACAGCTCTCTTCTTTTCTCTTGATCCAGAGGGAACTCTAAGTATCACTATTACGGGATTCGCGTGAAGCCGGACTCTCCTCTGAACCGGCTGCAGGAGGACATGCAGTACATGGCTTTGAGACAGCAGCCCGTCCAGCAGAAGCAGAGGTACGAGCCGAGCAGCTCTCCCGACGAGCATGGTGCAAGGGTTCTTGAACTGATCTGCCAAATGCATAAATGTGTGGCCCTATGATTTCTGCCAAGTGGACGGAATAAAATGGCAAAATGGAATGGAAAATGGATATATAATACTATATGAATTATAAGGATATAAAAATGGAATTTACGTAGAACATATAATGTAGAATGTCACAGAATTGGCCCAGTTTCGGACTAGTGTCTGTGAATATGAAGTCATAAAAATTCAGTTTAAATATGAATTGTGCATGTTTATCACACACACTGAAGCAGCAAAAATGCGTTTTCTTTGATTTGTCTTGTTTCCAGTAAAAATATCTAAACATTCTTCAATTAAGAAGACAAGTAAAATTATAGTCTTGATTTCAGGAAAAAACTAGTCAAATAATCCACAAATCAAAAATAATTTGCCAGTGGGGTAATCTTATTTCAAACAAAACAAGCAGAAACTCACTTTATTTTGACACTTTTTCCTGAATAATTTTTACTACCAAAAAAAAACAACATAAAACAGATTTCATAGGGCCCTATTAATGTAAATGTAGCGCCTGTGTAAGGTTTGTTGCAGTCCAGTTATGCTTTGGGACAGCACTCAATCTCTCGTCTCTTCTCCAGATTCAAGCCGGTCCAGAAGATGGACGGCGTTTCAGGAGAGAACTTCTCCACCGGGGGGCAGCATACGCCCAGCGCTGCAGAGCAGACCTTCATCGCTCAGAGCCAGCATCATCAGCAGTTCCTCGGTAAACACAACGCAAACATTGCTGCAGACGCTTAGCGATCATTCCTGTGATAGAAGAGCTGTTCTGAGTTTCTCCATGTGCTCCTTCAGATGGGACCAGAGCTCTGCCGGAGTTCGTTGACCTCGACCTCGGAGAGCCTGTGGAAGGCGTCGGAGCCGAGGACGTCAAAGCCCTTCAGACGCTGTACAGAGAGCACTGCGAGGTCAGTCGCTTTCTCCAGCACACAGGATCTGATCAGCAGCAGCATCATCAGTGTTGGGAAGAAAATTAAGCTCATTTAGCATCAGACTGTTTGTACTGATGCCCTAGCATGTACACAAAAAGTGGCTTTCTATTTTTGTCTTGTTTTCTAATATAAATATCTAGACATTCTTGAATTAAGATGCATTTACGAGACACGTAAAATTATTTAAAATAGTGTCATTTTCTTTAAAAAAAATAAAATAAAATAAAAATAAAAAAAAATTTCCATTAAAACAAGCAAAAACATCTTAATTCAAAGGCTACATAAGATTTTTTTTTGAGAAAACCAGACATGATATCTAACGTCATTTTACCTGCACAGTAAATTCATCTTAATTCAAGATTGTTTAGATATTTATACTTTGAAAAAACTTGCAGCTTTTTTTTTTTTACACTACTGTTTGACCGCAGAAGTGTGATAAAGGTCTGTTCACAGCTCATTGAGTCCAGGTTTAAAGGTCACTGTTTTTATACGCAGGCTATTTTGGATGTTGTGGTGAACCTTCAGTTCAATCTAATCGAGAACTTGTGGCAGACTTTCTGGCGCTATTCTCCATCCAGCTCCGTGGAGGGCGTCACCATCACAGAAAACAGGTGCGTTACTCAGTACCTTCCTCTCTGGTGCTTCATCCGTTCGTTAGATTAAACCAGGAACATAACTGTTTTTGATTCAGTGGCATGAGTGAGATCGAGGGCCGCCTGCCCCAGACCAGACTGGTGCTGCTCTGCCGAAACGAGGGTGTACTAAAGTGGATGAACACCTGTGATCACCTGATGTATCAGGCCCTCGTGGAGATCCTCATCCCTGACGTCCTGAGACCCATTCCTAGTGAGTCATAGTGAGGCACAGATCATAATTTCTTACAGTGCTCTGTATAGCTGCACTGCAAAAAAAAGTCATCTTTTACTACTTTTAATCTCCATCTGTGTTGAACAGGTGCCTTGACTCAAGCCATTCGTAATTTTGCCAAAAGCCTTGAGGGCTGGCTCACCAACGCCATGAGCAGCATTCCCCAGAGAATGATCCAGACCAAGGTAAGAGCGTCGATGGTCACGGTGCTTTAGCCTCCGTCTGCTGTAGAAATCCCTGTTTCTAAAGCTTCCTGGTCTTCGGCGCAGGTTTCTGCTGTTAGTGCCTTCGCTCAGACCCTCCGCAGATACACGTCTCTGAATCATCTGGCGCAGGCGGCTCGTGCGGTTCTGCAGAACACCTCCCAGATCAACCAGATGCTCAGCGACCTCAACCGGGTCGACTTTGCCAATGTGCAGGTATGTTCTGAGCTTCATAGCGTCGTATTCCTGACACAGAAAGCTCTAGTTTTGAACACGCACTCCTGTGTAAAGCTAGAATACACAACACTGCACACTTCGACTTTGTAAATAGTCAATCGAGATTCATGCATCATCTGAAAGCTGATCATCTTTTCATTGAGGTCTGGTTTGTAAGAATAGAACAATATTTGGAATCTGAGGGAACATCCACACAAGAATCTGTTCAAAGTTAGTGTAGCCTGTTCCAGCCTCGCAGTGTCAGTCAGAACGGTAGTGATGTGACTCTCTGGTGGCGTACAGGAGCAGGCCTCGTGGGTGTGCCAGTGTGAAGAGGGCGTCGTTCAGCGCCTCGAGCAGGATTTCAAGGCCACCCTCCAGCAGCAGAGCTCCTTGGAGCAGTGGGCAGCTTGGCTGGATAACGTGGTCACTCAGATACTGAAGCCGTACGAGGATAAACCCACCCTCCCCAAAGCTGCGCGCCAGTTCCTGCTCAAGTGGTCCTTCTACAGGCAAGACTCTCACACTTCTCAACACGGATTTGATTTCATTGATTTAAAAGCAGACACTTATCTTTCAGATACAGGACAGACTACCTCACTCTCATACGGATTACATAATCAGAGAATATTAGTTTTCAATTTTAATCTGCTCATTTAAAAAGAAAACACTTTAAGCTTTAATGGCACAATATCTGGCGGTGTTTTAGTAGGCGGGTATGCTAATATATATTATTCACTGTGTAAGTAATAGTCATGTGCAGGTGGTTAGGGGATGAAACCGATATAAATGAGCTTGTCATCTGTGAACATGATTTGTGAAAATGACATCTCCCAGAGTTCAACGCTCCGCCATTGCGTCAGCGAACTTCACCTCTGTATTGTTTTGAAAATGCGACCTCTAGTGTCGTAAACGTACATACTGTGCCTGTAAGTAGCTACATTTTTTCTTGTCTACAGGTATTTTTCTAGATTACATTGATTTTAGTCTTCATGGTTTCTCAGGGAACGCGCGGCACACAGAGGGTTAAAGACGCTAAATTCAATTTTATACTATAAATTTAGATTTAAAATCAATATTGATTTTGAAAGTATTTACAGTATATTACGCAGGTACTTTATCAGTAACTAATTAAATTACCTTAAAATTAATTTATGTTACAGTATTATGAAATAAATGTATTTAATTACACTGGTCCCGCCCCTCCTTCTCTGTGATTGGTTGGCTGACTAGCAGAGATGGGGACAAGTCACATATGGTCGAGTACAAGCAAGTCCCAAGTCTTTACCATCAAGTCTCGAGTCAAGTCTCAAGTCACAGTTTAGACAAATCAAGCAAG
>JAUMHG010000050.1:17299145-17311738 GCA_032359395.1 Enteromius anoplus
CTTGCTCTCAAGTCAAAGTCAAGTCAAGTCATTTTCTTACTTCCATCAAGCAAGTCCTGAAAATTGTGACTCGAGTCAGACTTGAGTCAAGTCATGTGACTCGAGTCACCCATCTCTGCTGACTAGTATCTTTTCAGAACGCTGCAAGCGCGCTGCGGGTCATGAGACAAGAATCAACCAATCAGCTTCCTGTATCAGCACCGAAAACTCAGCCAAAATAAAGTCATAGTTGTACAGGGATAGCCATTTTAAAGTAAAGCCGTTTTTAGTGCTGGAAATCCATTTATACTTTACGTATCATGGTTGCTTAGCGTATCATGCATGGGTCAGTTTGTGTGCAGGGGTCCACATTTTCCCGAAAGTGGTGTACGCATCTTTTTAGCCCTGTTTCGTGCGCACACAAGAGTTATAAATAAGGCCCCTGGCGTTTTAAAAAACGTGGCGCACAATTGAACGCTAAAAAACACTAGCTGCAGGGAAACCACTTTCGTGGACCCAAGGCCTAATTTCTTTTTGACTGAAGAAAGAATTCAATGAGTAACTCATCTTCAACGAGTAAATTATCAGGAAGTCATTATTCTGTAAGTGAGCTCTGGTTTTTATTTCCATGTTTTGTGGGACTCTTGCAGCTCTATGGTCATCAGAGATCTGACCCTTCGCAGCGCTGCCAGTTTCGGCTCGTTTCACTTGATCCGGCTGCTGTACGACGAGTACATGTTCTATCTGGTGGAGCACCGCGTGGCGCAGGCGACCGGAGAGACGCCCCTCGGAGTTATGGGAGAGGTAAAGCCTGCGTCTCTCTGTGTGATGTTTGTGGAGCTCAGCAGGAGCCGTAAAGAGTCTTGAAGCCAATCTTTCTCTCTAATTGACATTTCTTTGTGCTGCTCCATCCCATCGCAGTTTCAGGATCTGAATACCATGTCACCTGCCAACATCGACAAAGGTAAGCTCAGACTGCCAGCTGAGAACTCATTACACCCAGAGTTGCGTGATTACAGTCCAGACTAACAAGCCCAGCTGCTTCAGACCAGCAGGAGGTTTCATTGCTGTGCTGTTTGTGTTCCTCCACCATCAGGCTTTATGTGGTTTATCGGCATTCATCAACATCATTACAAGTTTAATTTTTGTCATTTTTTAAGTTTACTCCTTTTGGTGTTCTAATGCAGTAAGCTCTACTTTTTCAGACCACAAAGGAGATTTAAAATAAAACAAATATCCTTATGCGCTCATCCCCAAAGATTCTACTCTTATAATATTAATGAATGCTTTTCAAGCAGCAAATCAGAGTATTAGAGTAATTTTTGAAGGATCTCGACACTGAAGTAATGATGCTGAGTTTTTAACATGTATTCCACTTAGTGCTGTCAAACAATTCATCGCATCGCAAAATAAACGTTTTGCTTCCATAATAAATATACACCGTACTCACACATATATTATGTATATATAAATACAAACACATGCATTCATATATTTAAGATAAATGTTATCTTTATGTAATAAATAAAGGTGTGTATATATAATATAAAATATAAGAATATGCATGTAAATATTTTTTAAATATACATACTGTGTACACATAAAATATACACTTACATATGTTCTGTAAATAAAAACTTTTGGATGCGATTAAATGCTTGACAGCACCATTTCTAACAGTTAGAGATATTTTAAATAGCAAAAATGTTTTTGCTTCGGATCAAATAAAAGCAGCAGGGCTCTATACTGAGACCGTTCAAACGAATCAAATGAATGATTCAGGGATAAAATCAGTGACTGACCACCACCGGCAGGCGGTTTTATTTTTAAAATGTCATTTCAGTTATTTAAATCACTTCAAATCAAACAATATATTAATTAATCTGACAACATGATGAATCCATGCCACCTTTGAGCTTCTGTAAATGTCTAAATGTAACTACTTGTGTTCTTTTTCCTGTAAACTTTTGTTCATATTCATTTCATAAATATACATATCATAAAAAATATTAGTGTATGGACAAGCAAGTATGGAAAACTGACAAAAAAATTAATTAAAGAAAAAAGCTGAAAAATTTAGTCTGAAAAATTGTGGGCATAGGGCATTATAACCTCATTTAAATTTTTGTGTGAACTATCCCTGTACACATATATATATATATATATATAGTACACTATGTGCTACTGAAGTGAAACGGATTGCTTCTGTCTGGTGTCTGCTAGACGAGGTGAGCGAGATGGACAGCGATCTGGACGAGGACATGGAGGAGTCGGACGAACCTCTGGCCAAGCGGGAGAAGGCAGAGACGGAGGTCATCCAGGTGCTGCAGGTGGGAGCCATGGAGGACGGCAGCAGCGCGGTGGTGGGTGTGGTTCAGCCCAGCATGCTCAGCGCCGGGAATCACAGCGAGCACATCCTGAGCTTGAGCGGAACCAGCACCATCCGTCACTGCAGCAGCCTGGGAAACACATACGCCTCCGTCTGAACCAGCTGTGCTTTCACCGCTGGCTCCAAAACCTCTCCTCCTTCACAGACTCGACGGGATCGACCGCAGAGCTCCACTAAACCAACCCTGAGATGGGATGAGAGGCTGATTGTGACGTTTAAAAGCCCTAATGTTCCTGGTATATTCTGTTATATACTTCAAGTGCTTTATTTTTGCACACAAGATTTAAACTAAAAATTAAATTAATCTAAAGAAGTAGTCAACTGTGCTCTTTTAGGACACGCGGGATATAAACTAAAATGTGCTTTTAACATACACTGCAAAACAAAATGTCTCTTAGTATCGTTGTTTTGTTTTCTAATATAAATAACTAAAGATTTTTGAATCGGGACGCATTTACTTAATATTTAAAATCATTTTACGTGTCAAGTCTCGTTTTCTAAAGAAAAAAATATAATACAATTTTGTTAATTTTTACTCCCGGTTTGCCAATATTTTTGCTTGTTTGAAGGAAAACTTAATAAATTGAAAAATGATTCAAGAATTTTGATATTTATATTAAGTCAAGTCAAGTCACTTTTATTTCTATAGCTCTTTTAACAATACAGATTGTAGCAAAGCACTGAACATTATCAAATAGAAGAACAGAGTGATGGTAATGTATAATGACGAGAATTAAACTTTATTAGAAAACACTTGAAGAGTATTTTATTTGCAGTGTACCATCTCTGTATTTAAAAACGGTATTTCGTTACCACTGTAATACTACGTGTACTACAAGCAGTGACTAAATACAGAGACATGTTAAAAACACAATTCATTTCATTTTCATGGTGTCACAATTGAGTCCACTTCGAGGATTTTAAGAATAATTTTTAATATTAAGTTAAAAATTAGTTTGCAGAAATAGAGCACTTTAAGTACATTATGGAAGTGTACTTTGTTTGACTTGGGTTAAAAAAAACAACAAATACATTGGATGACCCAGAACTCAAATCCAAGCCACTAGATCCACCAGGGAAACATACACAGCGCAAAACATCCTTCTCTTACTTCGTATCTCTGTCTTGTTTTCTAATATAGATATTTCAATGTTATTAAATCAAGGTGCATTTACTTTACAACTAAAGTGATTTCAGATATTAAGTCTTGTTTTCTAAAATTATAGAAGAATATCAAAATTGTATTAAAACAAGAAAACATATCTGCCAGTGGGGTTTTGTTTGTTTGTTTACAGAAGTCATGTTAGTGATAGAGTAAATTCATCTTGATTCAGATGCTAGAAAACAAGTCAAAAACATGAAGTCAGAGAAGGATATTTCTGCAGTGCCGTCAATGTTTATCACTTCTCTATTACTGTACTGCTCATTGTTTACAGTTTTGTTGGGAGCGTGTAATTGGCCAAACGTTGCTTGCTCTTTGGTTAGGGAGTGTGTATCTATGCTGCTATGATCCAAGCAGGCTAGACAACTTGTACCGAACGTAATGAGCTTGCCTTTTCACCTTCTGTACTTTGCAGTCCGAGTGTTTCCAATTGCCTTCTGTTTGTAGATGTAGTCGACTGCTAGCTTTTTTTTTTTTTTTTTGGTCATTGTACATATATGCTGCATGTGCGAACTGCGTTATGGGTCTTTCCTTGTTATTAATTGGACCAAAAACACAGGAGCGAGAGACAACGGGCTTCGCTGCCTCTCGCGCCTGTGCGATGTTGCAGAACAGAGCGAATGTCAGGGATTTTATGTACCTCGGGTTCATCTTAGTGCCTTAACCCAAACAACAGCTTTTCATTTCGTCTGAAGCGAGGAGGAACTGAAAACCACACCGCCAGAGAATATTCATAGCCTTGCGTAAACATCTGCCACCGCCTGATCTCGGTGGACACGTGGCTGGATTTGTGATCTGACACAGAACACCCGCATGAAAATTCAGGGTCATGGTTTGCTATGACACTCGTCTGTTGTTCCGTCACCGCTCTCTATTGGCCTCTGAAGTCAGCTGAAATGTGTGTGTGTGGATTTGGCCGAGGTGTTTGTCGTCGTGTGTATCTTGTCGCCCTACCTCACTCCGGCACTGCTGGTCTTAAACACAGATCCTGATAGGATTGTGTCTCTTATTTGCTGACCCGTTTGTTGTCATTTTACTTTGATTTAAATTCACATCAGCTGCCCTCCACATCACGACTCGTGGACCAAACCTTGATAAATATTAGTATAGAGTTTATAAGTTAGGTCTCATTCACAAACAAGCAGAATTTAGTACCAAAACATTAACGTGAATTGTACTATTAAATCATAGGATAAACGAGACCTATAGTTACATTTGTTTTTAGTGCTGTACGACTAATCGCATCCAAAATATGTTTGTTTACATTATATATGTGCATGCACTGTGTATATGTATATATAAATAGACAAAATTTACATTCATATAACTTACAATATATTATATAGAAATATTTATCTTAACATAATATTTTTTGTATATATAATATACACTTGTGTGAGTGCGAGGGTATAAAGGTTTATTTGCAAAAACCGCTAAGTATTTTAAACAATTTTCCAAAATCATGTTTTTTTCGTTGTGCATTCAAATTAATCGCAATTTTAAAATGACACCAAAAAAAAAAACAGCTAACACAAAACATAAATTTTTTTTTTTGAAAATTAAATAAAAAACATGTTTTTGCAAATAACAACATTTTGTTGAAAAAATTATATATATATATATATATATATATATATATACACACACACATTATAAACTATTTATATGCCCAGAACACACATATATTATGTAAACAACTTTTATTTTGGATGCAATTATTAGATAGCACTATTTTTTTAAATCTGCATGAATAGATGATGGCGTTTCATTTCGTAATAGTTCTAGTTGTTTGTTTGGTTTGTTTGCTGTTTCATTACTGTGAAATGTTAACCTGATGGACAGGAGATGGCAGCATCCGTTAGTAAAGTTAATAAAGTCAGCCGTTCGGTTTCAAGAGGCACGACTACCTTATGGAGAACTTTTATACTTGACCTGTCGTAAATGACTGTACTATTGTGGAAAACACTGGAAAATTGTAGTTGGAAACTGCGTTGTTTTCTTCACTACTGATATTATTTTCAGTGAGCGACTGAAGCCGCTTCACGCTGTTTTATGCATTTTTTATCGAAACGTATTACGGATCTTATATTTAAAGCGGGGGGGTGAGCGTTTAAAGTAAAAAGCATCCTCCTGATCGTTGCCGTTCATTTGAAGAGATTCCGTCAAGACGCGTCAAAATTTCCTGATAATCGTGATGTTGATTTATATTTACGTGTGCAATCTGTGAAAGTCACCTTTTTGAGCGTCGCTACCGCAGAAGAATTATTTCTGAGATTATGTAATTTAAGAAACGTTTTGGAGCTTGGGCTTTTGGTTTGTTGATTTACTTCTGTCCTCGTGCCTGGACTACAGACAGGTCTTCGCTCTTGGATAGTTCGGTAGATGTGTTGATCACTACTCAAAGTGCTTTTGGTCTTGCATGCCTTTTCTCGTGCTGCTAGAATATCATGAGTTCGCTTCTCTGTCGCTTTCGGACGACGTGCCAGAAAGTATAGAACAGTTCAGTGCGTTCATTTCAAACCACATGCCTGTTTCTACTCAAACTTTGCCAAAACGCGGTTCACATACTTTTGATTTAGGAAAGTCTTTGTTGCGTTGTTTTCATTTTTTTTTTCTCCTTCCTCTTCTGACCAAGACACTAAAATTTCTCAATGGACGTTTGCGACCTTACTCTGGATATCGATGCAAGGTTTTCTCAGAAGAGAAACTTGCCCTTCTTCTGATATCAACATATCAACCCCTGAGGAGCGTGAAGGCAGCTTCACTGACTAGAGACTTCAGTGCCTTTGATTTCACTAAGACCTCCAGAACCAGTACAAGCCAACGGACGTCTCCCAAAACGCCACACTCAACTTCGACACATATGCACCTCCCAGTTTAAAGGCACCCAAACTGATTCAACTGCTGATGAACTAAACGATGACGTGAACAGAACTATATTGGGATTCCACCAATACGAGCACTGCACTATCATTGTCATCATGAGGTTTCTTTCGTTTCCGTTTCTTTCTATCGTGCGTAGAGTGACACGCTTGGTTTCTATGTCGTCTTATTTCGGGGGGGTTTTCCGAATATTTTAAGTGCCATTTGACTGTTTACGTAGTGAGTCGTGGCCTGCTGTAGCGCGTTCAAATGCAAGCACAAGCATCGTGGTACTCTGAGAAAACTCAGAAGTGAAGTCCTAGATGTAAATATTGAGATAAAAATGGAAGGATATTTATTTACAGTCCCTTACTTTAAGCAGTTTAATGACAGATATGTTTGAAAGTGTAAATTGTGATATTTTTTCCCCCTTCTCTCGCTCTCTCTTTATCGTTTTGGATGATGTACCTTACATATACAGTACATATGTTTTGTTTTTTTTTTCTTTTTGTGTGTTGTTCCAATTTACCTCTTAGTAAATTATATCCTCTGAAAATTGGTAAAAGCTTACTAATATGTGTAGAGTGATTTGTATTGTGTATTTTACATGAAGGATAACAAAACCGGGGAACTTTTATATTTATAAAATGATATATTAACATTTAGTGTGTCAATATGAGGAAAATATAGGAATTACCCAAGACACATGTAGTTTGTTTTTTCTGAATATTTCAGACTTGAGCTCAGGCTAGCTTATTAGTGTTGTTTTCTTAAATTTGTGGCTTGTCTTTCAATTAATAAACTTTTTCTTGTTGAAAAAAACTAAAACTCACCCTTGCGTGGTTCTGAACACTGTCGTTCTTGCCTGTGGAACGTAAAAGTGAAAATGAGGAAGAAACAGGAGAAATATTGGTTTAATAAAATGTTATAATACAGTGAGAAAAACGGTAAAGTGCAACAAACGCATTCTGTTATTCTACCAGCAGGTCCGGTGATTGTATTTACGTCAGATTGAAGAATGACCAGTTTCAGAAATATCGATCAGTGTTGGAAATTCTAAAGAAATCTTAATTTGTGGGTTTGACTGCACGAACAGATTTTGCTTTTAATTATGCAAACTGCTCACTTTTAGACAAACAGGTCTTTGCATTTTTTCTGCTTCCTCAATTTGCTTAAATTTAAAGCAAACTTTAAACAATTGTTTAACGTTAGTCACGTTTTTTGTGTACAAATAGAAAATAGGATGTCAAAGGATTAACCATGATTAATCACATCAAAATAAAAGTTTGGCTTTATTTAATATATTTGAATGTACAGTGTATATTTATTAAGTATATATAAATACAAACACATGCATGTAGATATTTAATGAAAATGTTGTTTATATATCACATATACAAAAATAAATATATAAATGCATTTAGATGTAAATACTTTCAAAATATAAACTGTACGTGTGTGTTTTAATATAAACATAATAAATGAACACAGCGTAAATAAAGACTTTTATATTATATTTAGTTTACAATGATACTCATTAACTTAATTTAGGGATAGATAAATAGATATGCATCACTAGTTAATTATTGTTTTGTTTTTTATGTCGGAACTATTTGTTTTTATTTACCTGACAGCATAAATCTTTAATGAAAACGCTGGAGAGCTTATTTTTAATGGCGGATTTGGCGGGAGCGTGTCTGACAGGAATGGCGCGAATAACTGAGGTAAGCCGCTTTCGTATTTCTATACTCATTTTCATCAGTGACTATTGTTTTAAGGCTAATTAAGGTTTCCCAAAATAAATCAGGAGGAAACATTCGCTCCGAATAGCAAACCGTACCGTTACCGTTTCTCGGCTCATTTTTAAGTAATTTAAGGGAAAAGACTAATTTAACATGAATTGACCAGCTCCAGAATATGAATATAGCTGCCAGTATACCATATAGTATGTAGTCTCTTCAGATGTATTAATGTTTTACCTTAATTCACGAAAGAGGCTTGAAGTTTGTAGTTCAACGAGAAGCGTTTAATGATGAGCGACCACCTGTAGAAATACCAGGCCACGCCCATATCATTAATATTAATTTGGAGTACGTCACGTACGTACAGACGCACAAAAAATACCGAATTCCTTATATTAATGCTAATTGTTTGTAGAATAGTTAACATCTGAAGAAACGAATGTAATAATATAAGTTAATATTACTAATAATAATAAAATAAAACGTTCTGTGTTTATAATTTTTCTTTGTGTTTAACTATTTAAAATATCTTCTGCAACTACTAACAGGTGGCTGGTTAATATTAACCAACAGCCTAATAAGTATTTATATTTCTAACAAACTTTTCAGGATTAAATCACCTCCTGATGAATAAAATCCGAGACCTGGCCTAAACGTATCTTTAAAATATTTCACATTTATGATTCTTTTTTTGCTCTGATTATAAAAATACATGTCTGTGAAGGTGAGTAAATATGAAATACACAAGACTTCAAAATCAATTTAATATTATACTGTATTTGATAAACTGCTAAAAGTAGGAGCTATTTGAGGAAATGCGCTCACAAGCGCTCTCTTCTCATTCAGAACAGAGTATGAGATCAGGCCTGTCCTCTGAACTCACTCCAGACATGCAAGGTCTCAGTTGTCGCCGTATGACATCTCAAGAGTAACTCTGTCATGTTACAGAGAAGAACAAAAAAAACAAGCTCTGAATAATACTGACATCTTATTTTCCATAATGTTCATGTCATATGGCTTTCAATGTTCACATCAAAACACACCGTTCCAGTTCATCTCATATCAATGCATGACCATCATTTATTATATGAATAACTGAGGGGGGGGGGGCATGTTGTGTGCTCTAAAAAAACAGAGATTAATTGTATAAAAGTGTTAATTCATCAGTTTCTTGTAAAAGGATCTTTAGAGCCCTTGTGACCTTTGACCAGTAAATCCGCTGTGAAACCGCATTAAAGGAACAGTTCACCTGAAAATGAAAATTTCCTCAGTCTACTTGTGTTTCTAGACATTTAGCATCAGTGTCTCAGCAATGGATGTGAATGGGTGAATTCACATTTCTCCAGAAATGGAAAAAAGCATCCAAACATCCAAGGCCAGTTAGTTTTTCTGTAAAAGAGCTGCAGAACATTTTTATTCACAGGCTGCAAAAAATGAAAACAAAACATGCATAAAGTGCTAAAACAAGTACATAGCTAAAAGAAATTAAAAAGCATTCAGAAGAAAGCCGGTTGTTATTGCTCATGCCTGTATGAGTTTAGACTAACCGTTAATACGTCTTGCTATGATTATGTTAGCGGTATGCAGTGAGAAGCTGGCAAAAAGAATCAAAAAAATTAAAAAAGTGGAGCCGGTAGCTGCTAGCGAGAAGCTAAAGAAAGCATGTCTTCTGTACATGCAGCATCCGCTAGTACGACCGGTTTCCGTCGTACGTCCAGACCACAGCGGCTCTGGAGCGTTCGGCCTGAGAGACTTCGGGTCGCAGTAAGAGATAAGTAAGAAAAAAAGGAAAACGATGAGTAACGGGAGACTCTACGGCTAGTGAAGCAACAGCATGAAGCAAATTCATTTAAACAGCTCTTGAAGACTCGACCGAATCCCAGCATGCACCTCTGCAGAGCTGGCAACCGCACATCATCTTCATGCAAAACACTTTTGCATATAGATATATAACACTGGGTCCTGTGCACTTTAAGGTGTGAATGTTACGAGGAGGAAAGCAACGCAGGCAGAAACAAGAGAAGCGAATGCAGCCGTGTTGATCTCTGAAGCCCAGCGGTCTCTGCGAGGGTCGCACAGTGGGCCGGTTCTGGGTTGGTGTGAGGCTGATCTCAGTCCAGCGGCGTAGGGTCAGCGATGGGCATGGTGTGCAGGACCTCGTCCAGCAGCTGCAGAGCGCGGTGCAGGTGGATCTCGATCCAGCAGGGCGTCTCTTTGATGCTCTGTCGAGGGTAATCGGGACCCCAGCCCTTGACGAAACTCATCCGCAGAATACAGAGCCGCCGCAGGTCGTCCACACCGATGCCAGCCGCCGCAGACAAACCTACAGCGCAGAGAAAATCATGACATAACGCACTCACAACTACAGAAGCTTGTTTCTGCCACGCAATAAAAAAAAAATTAAAAAGCTGTTTAATTGCACATTTAATTTTTTTCCTTTTATAAAAATGTACGGTGGGTCTATTACGATGTGAACAGGCGGTGGCTTACTGATAGCCGGAGCGATTCCTCCAACGGATCCGGGGCCGGGGATGTTTCCAGCCACCGCTGCTGCTTGAGCTGCTGCCGCGGCCTGAGCCGTCGCTGCCTGCTGCTGCATCTGTCTGTGACACTGACGCAGATCAAACACCTGCACCACAACAAGATGAGTTAGACCTCCTCAGGACTGACAGCTCTTTCAGCCTCGTGTAGTGTTTGGATTAAATTCCTTTTCTTATCCTTAGTGACCAGTTTCTTTCATTTCAGGTAGTTTATACATTAATTGTAATAATCCAGTGAGATGTTCGAGATCTGATCATCATCAGGCAGTCTGGAGTCACTAAAAAAACTGAGGGACAGACTCAATCCAGAAGAACTGTGTCTCCGAGACGCTTAAAAAAAATAAAATAAAAAAAAAAAGAGTCCTGTAGGTTGATATTACTGATTGTTTATCGAAATGACGCTCTGACCTTGATGTAAGCGCTGGGGTAGATCTTGTGCACGGCGTCTCCAGGAGCGCGGCCCGCTTCTCGATCCAGGTAGTAGCTCTGGACGAAGACGGCGTGATCGCTCAGACACCGAACCCAGACATCTCCTTCACCTTTACACTCCAGCTGGACGCCCTTCCCGATGTGCAGCCTGGAAACACATCAGGTCAAGCACGAACATCATCAGGGGTGGGAGGGAAAAAACTAAACTGTGATGTAAACAGTCGTATGTTTTCAGAGCAGGAGGAAATAGATGTGTGCATTAGTGTGAATGCTGCCAGTATTCAAACAGCGATCATGTAAGCAACAGAACTATTGTGGTGTGACAGCCGTACCTCGCCCTCTCGATGGCCTCTGTTCTGTGGACGTTACTGAGCTGTCCGAGGCAGAAGCGGTCTCCTCCGGACGGATCCACATACCCATCCACGGTCACGATGGGACAGGAGGAAGGAACCTTAAAAGTCTCACCCACTTGAACGTCCATCTCGAAATAAGCGATGGAGCACCAGTACTCCGGAGCTGCCCGAGATCAGAGAATTAGACATCCGTACACGACCGAAAACCCAGATCTAAACAGAATCAAACTCTTACCAGGGTGGTTGGATATCGGCGGCTGAAAGGCGATTTCGTTGTGAACGGGCCCTGAAGAGAAAATAACATTCACTGAACATAGTTCTCTTTTAAAACCAGAAATGAGCTCAAGATACGTGCAAATAAAAGATTAATACTGTATCACCAAAACAACAAAATAAAACAGGCTGTGGCATACACTCAACTACAAAATCACTGAAAATAATCTAAATATGTAATTTTTTGTTTTGTTGGTAATTACAAATGTTTTGTCTATTATTGTACATTACTGTTCAGGAAAAAAACAACTGTATTTCAACTAAACACTGAAATAAATAAATATTTACATGTGTTTTTAAATTAGGCTTGTGTGGTAATTTGTGAATACATACAAATCAGAGGTTGATTAATACTGGATTTTGCTGATACGATAATAAAGCATAATATTTAAAAAAATGTTTAATGTTTTTGGACTCTATTCTAACAAATAAAACTTAAAAAAATAAATAAATGAAACATACTATATAATAATTTATTACATTTTATATTTAAAAAAATAAAATTTTAGTGCATTATGAAATTCTATTTTTGTCTGTAAGTTCAGTTATATTTCTGCCAAATTATGTTTGCAATTCTTTTATTTTAATTTTAATTATTTAATACAATTTTAATAATACACAAAACTTTATATATATGCTTTTAAACAATTAATCATGTTTAATTGCATCCAAAATAGTTTTTGTTTATGGAAAATGTGCATGTTGATTGTGTTTATTCAATATATATAATAGGGCTGCAACTAGCGATTATTTTGATAATTGATTAGTTGGGCGATTATTTTTTCGGTTAATCGATTAATCGGATAAAACCTAAACACTTCTTTAATTTGATGTTTTGCTGATAACTATATAAAACCACAAATC
>JAUMHG010000050.1:17339529-17356088 GCA_032359395.1 Enteromius anoplus
TGTTTTATATATATATATATATACACGAGTCCTGATCGGGAGGTAATGTCCGATTCCGATCGAGTCTGAAATCACGTTTTCCAATCATGTGATCGCTGAGCTCACCCTTTACGGTTCTCACCTCATGTTTTCAGCACATAACAGAAACAGCATCATGTAAGAGCCGTCATAATGACCATCAGTTCACCGCTGCGTTTCGTGAGTCTCAATCTCAATCAGCTTTAACAATGTGCTAATTAGTGCTTCCAGCGGAGCTAAACACTCCAGATATGAGCCGCGACTAACACAATATCACTGCTCTATTGTTTCCTTCACAAACATGTGTTTGTGCAATGCTTATTTCATTTCATTTTCAAAATTATAGACACTTACCTGTCCACAGCAACGGCGACTAATGTGAAAACGGAGGCACAGACGGACGTTCCTTGCACCAGACCACTCAGTTTGCAGATTGTGTTGCTGAAAGGCCAACCTGACAATGACAGAAACATCATCACATTGAATCTAGAAAGTCTGTTTACTAAACTAGAGTAAGTTCGATTACATATGTTGATATTGGCTGAACAAAGCCTTGTCTGAATGCTTGAAATGACATTAAAAGGTTCACCTTTAAATTAAAATTCTCTAAACCTGGAAAACCTTCATTTTTAATCAAATCTGAGAGCTAGAACATAGATCGAACAGTAGTCAACGTGACATCAGGAGGAGTGCTATGAGAATACGTTATTTGGGCAAAGAAAATAATAATAACAATTAATTAAACAGTTCTTCTTCCGAGTTACCGTCTTCCACCAATTTGAAAAGTACCCCAGAACATAATCAGCGATGTTTGCGTTCAGCATGAACGTCATTTTATGGTGATAATATTATTATATTAAGTATTAAAAACCATATTTCCACACCTGTGATGAGGTTGTCCACTAGCGTCGTGGGAATGCAGAAGATCCCGACCAGCAGGTCGCTAACAGCCAGATTCAGGATGAAGATGTTGGTGACGGTTCTCATGTGCCGGTTCCTCAGGACTATCACACAGACCAGACCGTTTCCCATCAGGCAGAGCAGGAAGATGAAGAGATACGCCAGCGCGAAGAGCGCGGCATTTGGCAGCGAGTGCTGGTAATAAGGAAACAGGACGATGCCCTCTACTGTGCTGGAGTTGGTGCTGTTGGTCTGATTGGTGCAGGAGACGAGATCTGAGATTACATAGACAGAGGTGGCATCCCATGATGCCTCAGAACCCTCCATGAAAGCAATGCTGGCAACAAACAAAAATAAACAAACTAAATAATTTTATTTAGTTTTAGATCTAATACTTTTGGAAGCTTGTTTCTGCTCACGAATAGAAAACGTTGGTTTTTTTAGCTCACAACTCAATTCAATTATGAGGTAAAAGTCCCAGGTATTTTGGGGGGTTCTATGGTGGAAAAAAGCTTCTATAAATACTACTGACATTAAGCAACAGAACACATTGAAATAAAACACAAGCATCTGAACCCTGTTTACAGAGCGGCTTTTAACTCTTAAAACCTTTCATATTGTGAAGCATAAGTGCTCTGCTGAAGTGATGATTTATAGAAAACCATTATTGAGAATTGAGGTCAAATATATAATGAACACACAGGTCTAGATCTTAGAAAGAGTTTTCATCCGCAAGTCTAATGACGAAAATGCTTATTTTGCAAACAATCATCAAAACTTACATTAGAGTGTTTTTTGTGAATTTTCATGTCATCCAAACGGAAATTGTCAATATCACGAACTCTTATTCTTTTCTCATTCTTAAAACTGCAATGTTATTATTAGTTGTCACATGTTTATTTGTCATAATTTGGGATAAAACTATATTTTAATGCTAGATTTCCCCCTTTCCATTTCACATTTTATTAACTGAAATTTGCTGGAAAAGCTTGTGACAACTTACCCCACTTAGTGTGAAAACATGCCCCAGATCATTCAACCTCTGTTTAATCAATGTTTTTTCTCATTATAAAAAAAACATGACATGTTTAATAACGAAGTATTAACAGCCAAGACTTCGAGGTTATTTAACATAAACGCACTCTAAGGGGAAAAAAAATTGCTTGCCCCAACTTGCAAAACGCTCATCTTTTCGTTCGTCTAGAAATACGAGTGTTTAAGACATGTTTATTATCCTTAAATCTAAACATGTTCACACATTATGCAGCTTCAACAGAGCGATAAGGCTGCGGTGACTCTGACTGAGAGAACTTTACCTCAGAAACTGATCCGCTGAAATAGTTAATAACATTTGCGTTTTAATGGTTAATGTGAGTCACAAAGATCTTACCTGACTGTCCTTCAGGTGAAAGGGTGAAATAAAGGCACTGGTGGAATAAAATAAGAGTATAACCAGCTCGATTAGGATCGTGTCCGTCTCTGATCAACTCTGGATCGCTTCCCGCGCGCGCGCGCACCTGTCTCGCGCCACTAATGTCCGATTCACGAACCGATTGATTCATTTGAACCGACTCACAACCCGTTTATAAACTACATGACTATTATGCAAAACTTGTTTGGAGCTGTAGTATTACAGGAGTAATATTTATCTCAAAACCTTGCTTTCAGTCAAATTCACCAGGCATTAATAACATTCTACATTAAGGCATAAAAGGAATAGTAATCTCAGTTTGTTTTTATATTTTATTTGATATATTTAAATGAACTGTTAAGAACACAATTCTGAGTCTGACTGATGTTTAACGTTAACGTCTTGCTGCAATTAAAGTAGTGTAATGATTAGACCTGCTGATTACTAATCACTGCCACAGAAATGACTCTAAACAATTACATTAAATAAAGCGTTTATTATGAATGCTAAAACCAATATAATTAGAGCGCGTATTCAATAACTGACTCACATATTTATAATTAGGTCGACATACTGTGGGAGACTATCATTTTCTGTGCAATACAATCTGAAATCTAAGAACAGCTTATGTAGAGCTGACTGTGTGTGTGTGGCATGAAATAATTAGTGATTTTCTCACACCTGATGTGTATTAAACTTGGAAATAGCAATATCAGACATACATAAAGCAGCAGTTTTATTCTCTGAGAAAGTGCATGTGCTAGTGTGTCTTATTTTATGCTCCATAATGACATTGTACAGCTGTTTTTCCTTCAACTAGCTAAAGATAATAGCTGCTGCTGAGAAGCACCTGTATGTGGGTGATTCTCAATCAACACCTGTGAAAAATCAGCTTTTTTCACCTGACACAGACACCAAAAAATAATTAATTCAACTCAATTTAATTGCAGGCAGGATTACCATCCAATAAATATGTGTAGCCCCAAGACATAAAAAAGAAATGAATGAGATTCAATTTAATTGAGTTGGGTCAACTAGCTTGAATGAAAATTGTGTGCTTGTTGAACTCGAACTAAAATATTTAACCGAAAAATAAACGAATAGGAAGACTTCCTTCTAAACTTAGAAAAAACAAACAAATAAAAAGATATGTGTGACTTACTTGACCTTAGGCATTAGACAACTTGTTATGGATAACATAAGATGGTTTCGATCCATCCACTGTGTTCGGGAATCATTTTTTGAGTGAATCTGAGAATATTATTCAATCTACAGTTGTCTTATTTTATGCATAAAGAATTTGCAAATAATAGCCTAAAAAAACAAAAACAATCTGAGCATGCATCTATGCCAGCTTGTTTCTTCATCCTTTTGGAGTTGTTTTGCATAAAACATTCATTTAGAGGTCAAACATCAACATCAAAAAGAATATTGCCTGTAGAAGCATGCTGTTTTCTTCCGTCAGCAGAGCGTTTCAAGACTTTCCCAGCACTGTAATGCTCTGTGTCTCATCATGCATCATGCTGACACGTTTATTCAAATAATTCAGCAGAATACGATGTTAAACATATTCATAACTGCAATTATCTAGAGCTATTGCTGTGATAACTGCCATCAAACAATATGAAAATGTTTCTGTGAACAGTCTGGGTCAGAAAGCATCAGCACAAATGTTCTCGTTGCTTCTATTAAGCTGCCAGTTTTATAGACTTTATTCTTCTTATCTCTTTAAAAAGGTTCAGGTTTAATTCCCCAGCTGTGCTTGCTGACATTTTGATGCAGGTTCAGCTGGGATCCCGAAAGGTTTTAAAAACAGCAGGAGAGAGTTCCCTGCAAATTTTACAACAGTCTGTTAATCTCAGCAAGAAAGCAATAAGAGATATGAGCGCTTTAAATCAACATTTAGACTCATATTTCCCACCTCCAATGTTATTTTTTTAATTTCGGCTCTTTATACACACAGCCTTACTCTAGTCAAAACACTGTTGAAATCACTTTTGTGTATATTGTTCTATTCCCTTTATTACCATCTTTTATTTTGGCTTTGTTTGTGGTATCTGGTGGTCATGATACAGTGGAAATCACTCACAGCAGGACTGTTTGCCGATAAAAAAATATTGCTCTGACACATGACTGCTACGGCACGTTATCTGGGACGTCTGCTGTTTACTTCAGTCAGTGTTCTCCAACATTTAATAATGAAAAAAGAAAACTGTTTGTTGTTCTTGGACTTGGAAAGGTCCCAATTGAAAAAGTAATTATTCTCAACCATTGAGACTTCTGCAATGACATTATAATAAATACATGTTTCAATACAGTTGAGAGACAACAGGAGATGCACTTTTTCACCGGAGGAAGAGTTGCTGTGACTTGTATTTTCATTTTGAAAACACCTTAATAATGGAGTTTCTGATGGACTTTTGTCTTCTCCAGATGTTAACTGAAGGACTGTGAATTATTGTGATGGTTTTATGAGACTGTCTCTTCTTCTTCTTTTAATCAACCTGTTGTGTCAAACTCCTACAAATAATGATCTGATCTAAATGCAGGGCTGAAGGGATCGTGACAATCCCTTCTGAAGGTGTAGAGTCTAGTAGTTTTGAGCAGAAGCATGTAATTGATCATGAGGAGGTTTAAATTGCCAGTTTAATGAAGCGTCAGAAATGCCACCCACATTCCCAGCGGCTTTAACAGAATCCCTCCGAACAAACACAGGCCACTAAAATAGCCTTTCCTCTTCCTGAAAAGAGCTCTAGGCACAATCATTAGACAGCTTGTTTGTCGCGCCATTTAAACTCTTAATATTCACATAACCAAACACAAATAGTTTGCCTCTGTTAAGTCATTATTCCATGTTGTGGAAATAATCACCATTTTGTTGCTGTTTGAGTTACTTAGCAACAAAAAGGGCTTCGCTTGATAAACATCCCACGTATCAGTCTCAGAGTGGTTGTCCAACTGCGTTAATAAACAGGTATTTCCATTCCTAAGAGGATGCAGCTTTTTTTCCTGGTGTGCTTCATGGATCATTCATAAAGAAGAAACTGTTAAATTTCGTGAAACCCCCAATTAACAGTTTCACTGCTTTTGTAGCTAGAACTCTAAATTAATTTGTGATTAAATAACAAATTTACTACAGGAAGACGCAGATGCATGAAAAAAGTAAAGTAAAACACTTTAAAATAACTCACAACCTTTGTTTTCCTGCAGTGAAGTAATGAAAAACACTTGTAACATAATATAACATAATGTTGTTGGTTTTTTTTAAGGAATTATGTAGATTAATAAGATAACACTGGTGCAACAAATGTGAATGGTGCTCATATTTATTACCAGTTTTCGAGGCACATCAGTGAAAATGTGAATATTTGTGACTGTGTAACACTGCCATCATGTGGTCGTTTATTATAATTACATAAAAGGTGTTAAAAATTCTTTCTCACAGATATCAAGGCTTAAAAAAAAGTCAGTTCCCACAAGGACTAATGTAAGTCAGTATCATATAAAGGTGTCCCTGATGTCCAACATTCAGCTCTTGTGATGCTTCTTCTCTTCATTTTAATCCACCAGCATCTGAAGACTGTAGGAGGAACAGATTAGAAATGGACATAACCATCTTAGTTTTAGAATCTGTCTAGATTGGAGAACATGTACACAAGACACATATTCACATGTCCTTAACGTAATAGTTCAACTAAAAATAACAATTTAATGAAAATGTCAGAATGAGAGTCTGATAAAAACATCACAATAATCCACAGCACCCCAGTCCATCAGTGAACATCTGGAGAAGACACAAGATCAAACTAATCCATCAAGACGTAATGTTAATAATAACGCTTCCTCCAGTGAAACAGCATCAAAATCCAGCCCCATATGAGTTCAGAGCTGTTTTGTAAACACTGTTTGACCTCTTCAGATTCAGACCAGAACACTTCTTTACTTATTATGGACTTGTATTTTAGTCATTAGTTTGATCTTTAGTCTTCTCCAGATGTTAACTGATGGACTGGAGTGCTGTGGATTATTCTGATGTTTTTATCAAGCTCTCATTCTGACAGCACCCGTTCACATCCATTACTGAGACCCTGATGCAGACACACACTCCTCCTGATCTCGGATTGGCCCGAGGGTGAGCTCACGTTCATGTTTGGATGAACTATTCATTTTAGTTGTGTCATTAAAGAATCAGTGGACCTACCTCAGCCGTTGCTTTACTGTGGTATGATGGCATCTCCCGCAGCCTGGACCTTGAGGAGATCTGCAGCTGGTTTCTCAGGACCTTCAGGCTTCAGGTCAGCTCTGTCTGAATGGTCTGCCAGAGTAAATCTGCTCCGGCAGTCATGTGTCGGCTCCTGACTCTCAGACGGGATGGTAAAGGAACACAGCGCTCTCTGCATCATAACCTTCTTCCATTTCACCCCTGACTTGTGTCTGGGGGAGTCTGTGTTTCTGGAATCCCCGGATGAAGGATTCTTGAACTGAACTGGCTCCTGTTTGATCTCAACGGCGTCTCCGCAGTGTTTGAGCTCTTCTTTAAAGATCTTCAGCTGGGAATCTAAAGACGCCGGTTCCTCTGTGTTCGTTACAGTGATCTTTAGGGAGATTTGAGTCGATTCCTCGAGATCATTACTGTTTCTCTGTGCAGGTGCTGAAGCACTGGTATTAATATCAGAGAACTCAGCCGACTCACTCAAAACATCAGCAAAAGAAAACTTAACCCTTCTTCTGTGACTCTTTTTGTCTGTTTTCCCAGCTTGCGGTCTGCGATCTTCTGCTGTGTCCGGTCTCTCGCTGTGGACCAGGTTAGGGGTCAGCGGGCTGTTTTCTGAACTGCTGCTGTCCAGTTGTCTGCGCCACAAGCGGCGGCTGGTTCTTCTTGGCGGAGCCCGGATCACTGGAGAACTCTGGGTAGACAACGAGTCTCTGTGATCATCCTGAACCTCAGAAGAGTCTGTGAGATCAGATCATGTGTGAGAGAAGTCATCTTTACCAAAGTCTGGGGTCAGGAATATTTAGATACTTTTATTCAGCAAGGACACATTAAATTGATCACAAGTAACATATAAGTAACTGTTTTTATCTGATCATCTTAAAGGAATAGTTGTTCTGTCATCATTTACTTACAAAGGAAGATGTTTTGAAGGTTTGTAATCAGTTTTGGGTCACCACTCACCATTAAATCCCATAGTATTTTTTCTACTATGAAAGTCAATGGAGACCATAGTTTGCGTCTGAGTTATTGGAAAGCTTTATAATGTAGATTAATCCTTCATTAAAATACAATAAAACAGTGTTTATTAATAACTTCAGCAGCGTGCTTAGCTCGCTCACATAGTGTATTATATATCTATTATATATATTTATATCTATTATAATTCATTTTTATGACATAATATGTCGTTATTACAAGACAAATGATGTAGTTTTAATGAGAAAAGATGTCATTTTAACAAGAAATTGTGTTGTTAAAACAGCATAATATCTTATATCAGCATAATACGCTTTTTCCTTTGTGCACACTCGGAGAATGAATATCTTCAAAAAACATGTAAAGACTGACCTTTAACACAGGTGGACGCCGCAGGTGATGACTGACCCTGTAATGAAATACATTAATGAGCCCAGATCTACACACATTCTGAGGAGATGAGAGGACAGTACTGTCAAAATAGAGAGTTACGGAGGCTCTAAAGTTTTCTACTGTGAAACAATGACCCAGATCAGTGGAACAACTGATTAGTGCAAAATAAATGGAATGCACAAGGTGCATACTATTCCGGTGACAAAATGTGCGTAATGTGCACTGTACGCGAATCCTTGCATACTGGTAATAACCGTGGTGAACTTTGGGTTTGGCCGTGAACGCTGCTTCTTGTGGGAACACTGCTGTTTTAAGAGCGAATGTGAATGTTTTACAAGGGCAACGTAAATGCATTATTAGTGGACGCAAATGTAAAGGAGTGCAATAATTTTGTGAAAGGACACAAATGCAGCAAAAGTAAAGGAGGGAACGCAAACGCAAAGCATCTTGGGAGAACGCAATCGATTTGTGAGAAAATGCAAATAGTAAACTAAAGCAAAAATGCTCAGAAGAGCTAAAGTTTTTTCCTGTCATCTCATGTCTCCTTAAGGGCTCTGTAGATACTAATAAAGAACATTCACTCATTTAGAAATGAACAAGCAATTGGAGCACAGCAGCTCAGGTATAGTTATATTAATAGACAACAATACACTGTATGGGTTAAAATCAAACATTTCGCTGTTATGCCAGAAATCATTAGGATTTTCAGTAAAGATTACCTACTGTGATTATATCAAAACTTCATTTCTGATTAGTAACATGCATTGCTAAGAACTTCATTTTCTGAATAATGAAGACATTTCCGCACAAATAGCTGTCTCTCTGGCCCAATACTGTCCCGTCATCACACCGTATTTACACAGCTTTATGATGATGTATCAACCCCTTCTGACTGGCTTTGTGCTCCAGGGTCACTGACCTCCAGCTTGTGCTGTTGCTCACGGCTCAGTCGGCGTCTCCTGTTGCTGGACAGCATCCGGTAGAGCTGAAGTTGTTTCCTGTATCTCCGGCTGCGGTGGAGCGGTCGAGAGCGGAGGTGGCGCTGGGGCTTCAGAGAGCTGCTGGAGGGTGATGGAGACGAGTCTGTCCCGGAGCTGCAAAGCTGCAGGTCTCTGACGGAGTGAGCCATCGGATTTGGACTAATCAAGCCTTCGGAGCGATTGCGGAGCATCTTCAGTCGCTCTTGGAAGCTTCTTGGCTTGGGCTTCAAAGACCTTGTGAAGTGTAGTATGGGTATCGGCATCTTCCAGATCCGGATGGCTCTCCTGAGCAGCTTGTGGGAGCGGGTGTTGAGGTAGATGGAGGGATGGGCCGCGGTGATGCTCTGGTTTGGTCGGCGGGTTTGTGGAGAAGACCCCTGCTCTGGTTTATTAGCAGCTGATGACTGATTCTCAGAGGAGCTCGTGGAAGAGGATGGAGCTGCAGCACCGGACAACATTGCTACTGAAGACAAAAAGAAACATCACTTAACTTTTTTCCCACCAAATAGGAATTTCCCATGTTCTGAGCCTGGCATCTCCTGAATGAGTCAAGGATCTCTTGATCAGCGAGGAAGACACAGAAATGAGTGCTCTCAGATATAAGCATGAATTAGGGATGTGTGATATTGTCTGCATTATGTTAACTCTAGATTAGTGTACATGCACATTTAATGAAAAGCCTTTAATTTGATTACAAACTCAAGACATGGGGGCAGTGTGAACTGACCAGCACACAGAATATGTGAAGTGTGGATCAAGAAAGTGTTAAAGCTTTGAGAGAACTGATGGAGTTCATTCAATGATTCGTTTTAACTATAATAATCCTGACCTGGACAAATCTCACCCAACAGTTATGAGTTGTTTTAAATAAATCTTGATGGAAATGTTTTAAATAAATAAATAGATACAAATAATAATCTTCTGATGTCTCACACACACAATAGTGACCAAGCTGTAACTTCAGATACACTGAAACTGCTCGGAGTGGATATGAACTAAAGATCCATTCGGCGTCTTCTATCACAGATCATCTGAAGAGAAAGTGAATATGAATGAGTCTGACACACCTGTGGTGATTCTCTTCGCGCTGCTTTTCTTCTTCTCCGTCTGTGATCGATGGTTTTCTCTCATTTCTGCTGATCAGCATCTAAAGCTTCAGTGAATCAGTAACCGCTGCGATGCGATGCGATTCAAAAGACGCTTCACACTCGCATTGTTTGAATCGACTCTTTTCTTTCGAATCAGCTTGCGACATGAACTGCCACGAAGCAAGAATACGTTTTATTGGATTTTTATTTAATTCATTTTTGTTGTTAGATGCATGACGAAATAGATTCATTAAGAAGAGATAAAACTCCCAGGTTTATTTCTCAAGCCATTAAATCACTGATGTTATGAAATAAATTTCGTATGAATGCGTTAAAATCTCTGATATATTCTCTGATATAGGCTATAATAATACAGTTTCTGCTTCTCCAGTCCCAATAACTTATTAATATTCTAGATTTTTTTTTATGCATAAAACTTTAGATACAGAGCTGAAATCGTCTGTGATTGCACACTATTATACAACTTAGAGACTCGTCAACAAAAACAAAAAAAGCAATAGAAACAACACAAGATCATAATATGACGTAGAATCAGATGTTAAACAATCAATAAATGACTCGTCACATCATCATGATTCTTGAGTTTAACAGTGAAGATTGCCAAAGCAGCAAAGAGTCCAATTCCACTTTCAGACGGACCGGACCGGACCCCTCCAGCTCTCTCTACCGCGGGTCATTGATGTGGACATGAGCATGTATGATGTGTTGTATTTCTCTCCTTTGATTCTGTGGTGAATTGTGCTGAAGGCTGATGATGTCAGGTCTGAAAGTGGATCTCCAGCCTATTAAAATAAAGAGTTTAAGTTCATATCAGACAGAACTCTTCATTGTTTCATCATTCGTTTGATGATAAACAGATATAACCAGCAGCTATCCTTCTTGGCTTCATTGACAGATGAAGAGAAGTTGAAGGGAAGAGTGTGTGATGAAGTGGTTTACCGTGAGCCGGATCAGACCCAAGAGTCCAGCGGCTGTGGAGTTCTCTCCACTAAACCAACCGCAGGCCTGCTGGTCCTGATGAAGTGCCTCTTATCATTCACACCCTGAAACACATTTAAAAACAAACGTGTCTATATTTTAATCACACAATCGTGAAGATGTGCTCATCCTCAGGTCATAAGTTTGTTTCCTCATCAGATCTGGAGAAATGTCCCAGCAATGGATGTGAATGAGTGCCGTCAGAATGAGAGTCTGATATAAACATCAGAATAATCCACAGCACTCCAGTCCATCAGTTAACATCTGGAGAAGACACAAGATCAAACTAATCCAGTGTTTAGATGTTTTTAACTCAAATACGAGTCTATAATCCATAATAATGCTGAAAAACTCCTTCTCTTGTTGTCTCTCACATTAAAATCCAGCCATACATTAGTTTAAAGCTGTTTTGTAAATGCTGCTTGATCTCTGCAGATTTCTCTCTCTAGAGTTATTGTGGATTATAGACTTGGATTTTAGTTAAAAATGTCTTAAAGAAGGATTAGTTTGATCTTTAGTCTTTTAAAGCACTTTCACCAACTTTGCTGCTTTTTAATTATGTTATATGAATACATTTGACATGCATGAAGAGTTTAAATGTTTCAGGAGAACAGAAATGACACTGGACACAAGAAGATCATTGACCTGAAAAGTTTCTCGTTCAATCATGTGACACGGAGCGTCTGCTGCTCGCTCTGCCTGATCAACAGTGCAGTATCCATCTGCAGCAGAAACACACACACGCTTAATTCTGACAACAAAGCTTGCATAATAAAGCAGGTTCAGCTCTTCTGTCATTCTCATGAATGCAGGAGGCTCGTAAATATGCCACTTTCAAGCAGCAGGAATCAGTGACCTTGATTCTTCTCCATTAAGGGCAGTGTGATGTCATCGTTCCCTTGCTTGGCGTTCCTCTGTTTTTTGGGCAGGCCGGAGACGGCTGGCTGAAACACACGATTGCAATTCATCATCAGCAGAGTGCTTTCTGAAATTAATTTCATAAGTATGGCTGTGAAACACACATCGATCTGTCCGTCTTTTACTGCCGTTACCTTGAAGTGTGTTTTGTTCCAGCCGGCCTTGCACAGCGTGTGTCGCAGATCCTTATAGGCCCACACCGTCTGCAAGATGTGTGACGCTGCTTTGGTCTCACGCACCGATTGGCTGAGACGTTCACAGATCAACAAGACAGAAAAACATCACCTGATCAGACTTAAACTCCTGCTTTACATCTACTGTTTAGGGGAGCTTCTGTGGGAGTTGATTTGTGGATTTTACCACATTGCTCTGGTGTAGGGTGGTTGTTATGGGGTTGCTAAGGAGTGCTGAATGGATTTAACCATGTTGCTATGGCATAGGGTGTTTTAGGTGGTTGCTATGGGGTTGCTAAGGAGTTCTGAATGGATTTGACCACTTGCTATGGAATAGGGAGTTTTGGATGGTTGTTATGGGGTTGCTAAGGAGTTCTGAATGGATTTAACCATGTTGCTATGGCATAGGGTGTTTTGGGTGGTTGCTATGGGGTTGCTAAGGAGTTCTGAATGGATTTAACCATGTTGCTATGGGATAGGGTGTTTTGGGTGGTTGTTATGGGGTTGCTAAGGAGTTCTGAATGGATTTAACCATGTTGCTATGGCATAGGGTGTTTAAGGTGGTTGCTATGGGGTTGCTAAGGAGTTCTGAATGCATTTGACAACGGTACTATGGCATAGGGTGTTTTGGACGGTTGCTATGGGGATTCAAAGGAGTTCTGAATGGATTTGATCACGTTGCTATGGGATAGGGTGTTTTGGGTGGTTGCTAAGGAGTTCTGAATGCATTTGACCACGTTGCTATGGGATAGGGTGTTTTGGGTGGTTGCTATGGGGTTCCTAAGGAGTTCTGAATGGATTTGACCAAGTTGCTATGGGATAGGGTGTCTTGGGTGGTTGCTATGGGGTTGCTTAGGAGTTCTGAATGGATTTAACCATGTTGCTATGGCATAGGGTGTTTTGGGTGGTTGCTATGGGGTTGCTAAGGAGTCCTAAATGGATTTGACCATGTTGCTATGGCATAGGGTGTCTTGGACGGTTGCTATGGGGCTGCTAAGGAGTTCTGAATGGATCTGACCACGTTGCAATGGCATAGGGTGTTTTGGGTGGTTGCTATGGGGTTGCTAAGGAGTTCTGAATGGATTTGACCATGTTGCTATGGCACAGGGTGTTTTAAATGGTTGCTATTGGGCTGCTAATGAGTTCCGAATGGATTTGACCACGTTGCAATGGCATAGGGTGTTTTGGGTGGTTGCTATGGGGTTGCTAAGGAGTTCTGAATGGATTTGACCATGCTGCTATGGCACAGGGTGTTTTGGGTGGTTGCTATGGGGTTGCTAAGGAGTTCTGAATGGATTTGACCATGTTGCCGTGGCATAGAGTGTTTTGGGTGGTTGCTAAGGAGTTCTGAATGGATTTGACCATGTTGCTATGGCATAGGGTGTCTTATGTGGTTGCTATGGGGTTGCTAAGGAGTTCTGAATGGATTTAACCATGTTGCTATGGTATAGGGTGTTTTGGACAGTTGCTATGGGGTTGCTAAGGAGTTCTGAATGGATTTGACCACGTTGCTATGGCATAGGGTGTTTTGGGTGGTTGCTATGGGGTTGCTAAGGAGTTCTGAATGGATTTGACCAAGTTGCTATGGCACAGGGTGTCTTGGGTGGTTGCTAAGGAGTTCTGAATGGATTTTACCACGTTGCTATGGGATAGGGTGTTCTGGGTAGTTGCTATGTGGATGCTAAAGGTGTTTTGAGTGGATTTGGCCATGTTGCTATGGTAAAATATATTATGGGTGGTTGCTAAGGTGTTTTAAGATGGCTTTACCATGTTGCTATGGCATAGGGTGTTCTGGGTGGTCGCTATGGGGTTGCTAAAGGGTTCTGAGTGAATTTTGGCTATGGAATGTTGCTATAGCATAGGGTGTTCTGGGTGGTCGCTATAGTGTTGTTGAGTGATTTGTCACCTGGTTCTGTTGATTAAGACCAGTTTCTGGATTCCCTGTCCCTGGATGAGGAATCTGGCGTTCTCCAGGTTCTCAGAGATGATCTCCAGTATAGTGTTCAGGACGGCCACCACTGTGTCTCCCTCCAGGTTCTTGGCAGGCCGCTGCTGGCCGCAGGGCAGGTTGCTGACCAGATCCCTCATGGCATAACTCCCTGACCGGGCAGCAGAGACACCGTCAGCATCAGCATCACATGGAGAGCATCAGAGTAAAGCTGCTACTCTGGGTCTTACCGATGAGATCTTTGTTCTTGTGGTCGATGGCGAGGTTTCTGAGTGCGATGGCGATCGCTCGCACTACCTTATCTGCGTCTGAGTGCAGCAGCTCCACCAGCACCGGCAGACCCTTCTCCTTACGCACCGTTGCTCGGATATAATTGGACCACTGAAAAAACGAAAAGAAGGCTTAATTAAGAAGCTTTGATTCATGCTTTACTGCTCTGTATTGTATTTTTTACGTTTGTCTATTGAACAGCTAGTTTAACTTGTTACTCTGAAGAGTGAAATATTCTCAAACTATAAATGTTTTCTCTACAATCATTAATAGTGTAATATTGCATGAACATTTTAGGCCTAATTTAAGGATTTATATATTTAAATTGTATATAAAATAATAGGCTGAAATACTAATAAGCTTAATGTGCTGTATATTTTTCATTAATCATAGATAAATTAAAGATTTGCAAAAAGACTATGTTAGTGTTAAAACTGTGTAATCCGACAGAATTAGAACGTTATGTGCAATTCAAATACATAAACATTTACAAGTAGGTATAAAAACTTACATTTTGTGTTTTATAGCTTTTTATTAACATGTTTTCGAAATGAATTTTCCATTTTAATTTTAGTTCGATTTTTGTTGATTTCAGTTCTGCTGGTGAAGATCTAGTTTACTAGCTATAAAGTGCCTGAAAGCTAAACTCTGAAGATCTCACAATCTTAGTCAAATCCAGTGATTATTCAATCCTCAGAAGTGCTGCTGTATCAGTCTAGTACCTTACAAACTCCTCTGCACTGCATCCATAAACACCTACACGTTCATAACAGCAGCCAATCAAATCACAGGTCATCTGAACGAGAGCTTTGGGTTTTGTGTGCAACATGCATTGATATGGTCAGTCGCAGACGGTCAGTTCAAGATAGACAGGTGTTCACAAACGGTCACAGATAGACAGGCACAGGCGCAGATGTCCATTTATGGTCAGTTGCAGATTGTCAGTCCCAAGCGGTCAGTCGTAGATGGTCAGTGTTTGGTGTGACTCACGGCCCAGTGTCCAGCGGACAGGTTCTGCAGGGCTCCGGCCGCTGCCTCCAGAGTGTTGTGATTCTGACTCAGTTTGAGGAGGGACAGGTAGAGTCTGACCACCTCCGGCTGGTACAGCAGCTCCAGGCCTGCAGAAACACACCGATCATCATCAATCATGCAGGAGACACTTCATACAATCATCTAAAATACATGTCAGATGGGAACATGTGACCTGAAGACCGAATCCTGTTCTGCGTTATTTGGAAAGCATGTGAGCGCTGGTCGACAGGCTTTTACTGATGTTCTCAGAGCACTGCAGGACGAGCTACACGCTGACGTTGAATATTTAATGCAGAGGTTTGTTCAGATCTCTCTGAGCACTAGTGCTGGTGATGCTGGAGTGAGTAAACAGACCTACAGTCACACCTCAGCCCAGAGAGTCAGGACTCTGTAACTGATCCTCTATAGTGTCAAACCAGATTCAGAGAGTCAGACTCAGAGACTATCACGTGAGGCTTTAGGGATTTCATATATCAGAACGTGTCTCTCATACTAACAGCGTCTCTCTGTTACTGCAGCAATTCTTCATTCACATCAGTGAGTCAAACACACGTCTAATGAAACGCACCGCATCTAAAACTCACATTTCACTCCAAAACCACAAGAAAACAGCATACTGCAGAAAATCATAAAAAATATTTTTTTTCTCTCCATTGCATCCATTTTTATTTCTTAATATTAATTATCCATGAAAACTCAAATTTCAACTTTAACATTTTAAATAATAAGATGAAATAATAATTATACATTGCAGACATTCCAATCCAAACATTTAAGGACTCAAAGTTGTTGTTGTTGTTTTACCTTTGCATTATTCTTTATAACAACATCATTTAACTTTTAGTTTTTCATTTATTATTTTTTAATATAATGCATTTGTTTTAATAAAGCGTCCCGGCGCTATGACACCAAAACAATAAAACACATCACAAAGCAGGCATTTGTTGATCCAGTGGAGACATCATTTGTGTTCAACTGTTCTGGAACAGTGTTGGAAACACAACTTAACACTGATTTCTAGTCGTGACCTCTTTTGGAAGCACTTTCACAACGACACACAGCGTCTCCAGAACATGGCGCCCGCCGCAACACTACAGACAGAATAATAGCTCCGCCTTCTTTCTTTGTGGAAACATTTGATAATAAACCCACTCTGTGACGGTGTCACGCCCCTGCACTTTTGTTTATTGTTGGTTTCTCCCCATGTGCTCTCTGTGACCCAGTTCTGTCTTTTCATT
>JAUMHG010000050.1:17381611-17393988 GCA_032359395.1 Enteromius anoplus
TCTTTTTACGATGTAACGAGTACATCATGTGTTAAGGGGAGTGTTCCCGGTTCCGGCTGATCTAATTAATGCAGCCTTACAATCCTTTAACGGATTTGATTAATCAATGTGTATCAGTGTATCTTGTACGTGTCAGTGTTAAAGGAATGTTCTTGGGAAATGACCTGTAGATGTAAATTACTGTGCATTTGTTTATTTATTTATGCATTGATGAATTTATCTATTCTTTATTTGTATTTATCTTTTAATGCATTTATTCAAGCATTTAATTGCATTGTTTAATTATCTAAGCATTATGCTTTCATATGAGAATTTATGCAAGTTATTTATTTAGGCATTTAATCATTTATTGCATGCTTTACACATAAGTCTCGGTCCTCATTAATGAGATGAGGGTTTATTAGACTCATTGTTCTTAATTTAGTTGTTTTTATTCATTGGTAAATGTGTTTTTGTTGTTTTGTTGAATGTGGATAAACACTACAGAACGATGCTGATGATCTCTGGGGACCACTTGAATCCACACGTGAAGTTGCCTGATATTTTGATGGTGTATGTCCGTCCTGCAGCAGTGTGGGAGCTTGTAAGCCGTCTGGTTTATGAATATTAATGTGGAGCGAGAGCAGTGCTTGTCTGCTAAACGCTGGAACAGAAGGACTGTGTGTAGCCCGCGGCGCTGCTGAAGGGGAACATTCACTCTCGCTTCGGGCCCCTGACCCTCATCATCATTATCATTAAATGTTCCTCGTGTGTGTGATCTCTGGAGGTTTAGCGGTTGAAACTGTTCTGTTGGAAATGCACACATTCATTGGAGGCTGAAGTGATTAGAACACTAGTATTATCAGCAGATCAAACTGGCTTTAAGTCCGTTATGTCTATCTTATGCTGTAGTGTGTCAGGAGGACATATCAGTTTACATTTGCGTCTGATCTGATCATCATCCGTCTGTCTAGGGTGACATGAACAGCACAAACTGAGACAGACTCGATCCAGAAGAACGCTTCAAGAAAGATAGAAATAACTGACTTAAAACCATTTTTAGGTGCTGATAATACAAGGGTTCTAATAATTTAGGCCAGCACTGACTGTATGCTCCGCTGTGATCGTAAATCTGACCCATTTGCATTCAGAGGAGCTTGAGCCGAGAGCGGGGTAATGATGGCGCTCTGCTGCGAGGTCATGCTTTATTCAGGTTTGATGCAAAGACCGGTCTTTAATGTCTAGTGCTGCGTTATGTCCTGTATTAAAATGGATGTGAGTCTCTCTTGTGAGGGTCTGCGTGGACACTTCAGGCAGATAACAGCCTTAGTTTGGGAACTAAGAGCCATTAATGTAGAAACTAAAATAAAATGGTGGATTTATTTATTTATTATTTAAGCACCTAAGCTTTTATTTGAGCATGTATTTATGCGTTTAAATTTATTTTATGTTTCAAGCATTAAGTAAATAGCGTGTTGGTCTTACTGGTGTGGTCTAATTCACAATGAAATTACTCTTGAGTCAGATTAATTTATTTACTTTTTATTTATTTAATTAATTTTTTAATAACATTTATTTATGCATTTACAACTGTTGTGTTAAACTTAAAGGGAAAGGTCACTCATTCTGTTATTTACTCACCTTTATGTTGTTCCAAACTTGTATGACTTGCTTTTTTTCTAATGCAAATATTCTGAAAATTGTTACCTGTTCATACAATGTCAGTGCGCTAGATTCTTTATAATATCTTTTGTGTTCCACAGAAGAAAGTCATTCATGCAGGTTTGTGTTACGTGCAACTGTCCCTTTAAGAGTCCTGAGACTGAAATCATGGTCTGTAGATGCTAATGGTAAAATGGCATGTCAGTTTCTGCCAAATGCATAAATAAAAGTAAAGTAGTAGCCTGTGCATGTATTGTTGAGAAGGTTCCTCGCTTCTGTGCTTCTCTCAGCACCTGAGAATAAGAAGAGACCAGGTGAATAGATTCATATTTGAGATGTGTTAATATTATTAATGCAAGAATGTGGATAACTAGGATAATTTGGTTCGTCTCTGCTTTAGTGTAGATCTGGGAGCAGGTAGTGATGAATATAGCTTTGTCATTTTAAACCCTGATTCTGTTTTTCTGAGAAACTGGAATAGAATTTTTAAGTAAAGTTCATATAGTGACCATGACTCAGCATAAGCTGGCCTTTTCTCTATGTCTGCCCTTTGTCTTTGTGTTTTAGTCCTGCTGTTTCTCTCTGAAGGTGTAGTTGTTTTGAAGAGCGTCTTATTCTCCCACACAGATGACCCTCAGGTTCAGCTCTTCAGCGCTCGCCTGGTGTTACTGATGTGTTTCCACAGATCAGATCATCAGAACAGCTTTTCCCTCAGTAATCACTGCAGCCGTCGCTGAACGTTGTGCCACTGTTAATCGTCAGTAATGCTCTCTAGAAAGTCATGATGGTTCTGATCAAGCTGTTTATCTTTAAAACTGTAACTATAACAATAGCATCTGTAAATATTGTATCTCTGTAGAAGAGATGTGGTTTCTGATCCGGCACGACTGTGTTAACTGTGACCACGGCGAGCAGATTAGACGGCTTACGGCGAATGAAAGCGTTTGTGAGAAGATGGAGAGCATCAGAGGACATGCTGAAAGACCTCCACCATCTGCTCGTCTCGTTCCTCTCAGTTCTTCAGCAGCTCTGGTGAAGTAATGAACGAGTCCGTCTGTCAGAACACCCCCACGCTTCCCTTCATCTGTCTCTGGCCTACTTTAAGAGTTCAGTCTGTATCAGATTGTGCACGCAGTTAATTAGCTGCGTGTTAATTGGGATTTCAGAGCTTCTCGTCCTCTTGTAGTAATGTGTGCGAGTATGATCGAAGGCTGGAGTTTGGCTGAGCGTGTGTTGAACTGGGAAGCGGCGTCTCGTTCTCGATCAGATGGATGTTCACATCGAGCTAATTGTACTTCTTGATTGCTGTGTATTTATAGCTGAGGGGTTCGTGTGCTCTAGGTGGATAATTACTGAAGGTCAAGATGCTAACTACCTCTGCTCATAACCAACTAAAGCTTTGTGTTTTATTTTTCGGTTTAGTGATTAGCGTTTTCTCCCTGTTCACATTTATATTTCAGATTTCCTGGCTGTACGTAACATCTGGTTTACTACTTACTACCGGTCTAATCTGATTCAGTGATTTATGCTAAGCTATGCTAAAAGTGCTAGCGATAGACCCAGAGATCGACTGAATGGATTTAAAAACGATTAAAACTCAACTTTTTAACTCTGGAGGAGTTGGAGAATGAGCCTATTTTCAAAAAAAGTGGAGTGTTCCTTTTAAGTTGCTTTATGGTTCTTTGCCTTCTTTGGTTCTTCAGATCAATATATTGATTTCTGGGGCTAGAAAGTGAAGAGAAGTGAAGAGTTCTTAAAAGTACCATCATTTTCTTGATGTGAAGGGCATTTTCACAATCTAATTCCACTATAAAGAACCTCTTATGCTTTGGAAATGTTTTATGGGTGATAACAGTTCTTCCTGAGTTTGGAGTAGCAATATGCACCTTTTAGGGGTAAATAGCATAGAAAGATGTCTGTTTGCCCTAGTGATTAACCTGCTGTGCACCTTAAATTAAATGATTGCACATTTTCTGAGTGAAGTTCCTGTTACGTCTGTAATGATTGACAAGTTCATAGTATTTTCATAGATTGGCCACTCTTAAAATGCTGAAACCCATGCGTTTTGAACTCTTTCATCTTGAATTTCAAACGTCTTCCTTTCTGCCATCTCGTTTTGATGATGGGGGGGGGAGGTTGCAGGTTTGTGAAGCTGCATTGTGTTTGGTGACCCCGGTGGGCTTAGCGGGCCCCTTCGCCTCTCCTCTTGCCTTCATTTTAAACACTCAATTTATTTCCTTTATGAGATGGATCTTGTAGATTGAATCATTTTCACAGTTGGAGGCTCATGGTGGGTCTGGAATGAAATGAAGTCCCAGATCAATCCCGAACGAGAACAACACTAGCTGGCGGAGCAGACGCTCTTAAGGACTGCAGGGATTCGAAGCTGATTGTGTTTTTCTGGTAGAGATCCTTCAATCGTCCGCCGCCGAGTGATTTTGATTGACTGTGGCGTAATCGGCCTTAATTTCAGCACTTTTCTTTTCATGTCAGATATTCCATAAAGGTGTCATTCCGGCCGTATTTTCCGCCACTAGATTTACTGCTCAGAAGTGGGGCACCTTTTTTCCAGCTTCCCTGTGTTATGGGAAGCTAAACAGCCATGAAATTGCCTGAATAATGGTGTTTAAATCCAGTCTCGGTTAGTCGCCGCCGCTTTCCCGTACTCTTCTGGCTGTAGGCTGCGTTTTCAATTGAAAGTTAGACATCTCAAACCAAACTGGCTTGCATTCATTGTGGCAATCTATGGGAATCCTGTCCTCATTATAGTCCAGGGATCCATTCGAGCAGCACATAGACGCACAAACATGTATAAAGGCAATTTGCTGCTTGTATAGCATCGTTTCTGATGTTAATTTTGCACGTAGCTCCATCCGTATCCGAGCCCCCTTTGAGTGGATTGCACATCCAAACGCCATGAAATGAATTCCACTCAAGCCACCGAAACAAAATTAGCTCCTTCGCCACCCCCCTCCTCATCTCTCTTTTTCCCCTTGATTTCCCAAGGTAATCCAATTTTGTCCTGAAGAAAGACCAAATTAATTTCATAATGCACTGATCAAACATTGCCCGAGGTGTCTCCCTCCACAAAATGAGTTTTTAGAGAGATGCAGATGTCTGAGGATGAACAGTCAGGAAATAAGGAGACGGAGAGCAACGCAGACGCTCCAATATTTTCATTTTTATTGGACGATTTTTCTTGTGCGACGTCTGATCATTTTTAGCTCATCCACTATTCTTCACTCTTCCATATTTATTGCCAAACACCTCTGGTGCGAAGCGCTCCGTCGGACAGCAAGGTCTCAAATTACAAACATCATTGTTTTCTGCTGCACAGTGTGAGTTGAAGCTCAAGCATCAGTTTTAACATTAAAATAGAAACGGAAATAACGTTGAATATTTGACAGCTGCTTTGCTACAGAAGGGTTAAAATATACTGTCTGATGAGGCAAATTACTCTAGTATTCCCTTTAAATTTGACCATAAATGACATAATTTACATGATTTAGCATGTTTGAGATATTTGCAACTAGAAATAGGCACAGTTTTTCTTTCACTGTTCTATTTCTTCTAACTTTATTTTAAAGTGCCCCAGTTTTGATTAATGAAAGGTTGATATTTTGGTTTTGGGAGTCCTCTACAACAGGTTGACAAGCGAGCAAGTAAAAAAACACTTTCATTTTCTTATGCAATTATCACTTTACTTGTTCATCAACTCCCAAGGTTGATGAAACATCGCAGGATGTTTTCATTCCAATGTTACACACTGGTCAGTCTCTTAAAAAAAAAATCCCCACCCCAATGTTCAAGACAGAGTACGGCCTTGCTGAGAGTAATGCAGCGGTGACTTATTCAAGCTGTTTTCTGTTTGTCCGCAGGTGAGCCGAGTTCCATGCGTTACCCATCCGCAGCCGAACTGGATGCTTACGCGCAAAGAACAGCTGGCAGCCCGCTTTCAATCAAGATCTTCCCCACCAACATCAGGGTCCCACAGCACAAGCAAATCACCAGGACTGTTAACGGCCTGGACACTGGCGGACCGGGCTTGGGCCCGTACTCTCACTCCTACGCCGGAGCCTACCAAGGCTTGCTGGCGATCGTCAAGACTTCGTCCACGGCCAAAAACGTGCTAAAGAGCGCTGATGGAAAGCGAACCAAACTGTCCCCGATCCAGATGGCGGTGGCTCCATATGCTCCGCCGAGCGGGAACAAACACCGCCCGTACAGCGCCGTGTCTTATAACATGAGCCGTCCGTCTAACGTCCAGGCTAGTCCTTCGTTCTTGTCTGCGTCTTGCGCCGACTCCAGTTTGGCTCTGGCGTATCCCGGAGCCGTTCTGCCCACTCAGAGCGCGGATGTAGCTGGTTCGGATTATTGGCCGCATTATCCGCACATGTATGGATCAGGAAACCGCTCGCCTGACCTCTCCTATAGATCTTACCCTCCTAGTCTAACGATTCTAGACAAAGTCCCGACGCCCCCCGCCATGCATGGAGATTTTTCGGTTGGCCAGTTTTTTGCTCCCGCTTGGAATAGCGTGCTTGCCACGCCGGATAGCGACTGTTACAACCCTCAGGAGACGCCTGCAGCGCGCCTCCATCCGTACACCCAACAGCCTCTGGCGTTCCTGTGCTGCGGGCCCCAGGGGAAGGGCCTCGGCAGTAGCCTGCAGTCTCTGGAGGGCCTCATCAGTGAGATACACCCGCCTTGCATCAAGGAACGCATGCTGGGACGCGGATACGAGCAGCCCCTTCAGCTGCCTGTGCTGAGATAGGACCTTCACTGAAAAACATTGTTCTCTTACGTTGTGCTTAAAAATTGTATTATTATAATCTTAATTGAAGTGAGGTTAACCCTGCCTGCTTTACATGTTACAAAAGGATTCAGTTAAAAACAAAAGTAATCGTTACTACAAAAAGATTGTTTGAATGCGTAGGTGATTCTAAAGTGCAGGTGATTTTGGAGGCTATCAGAATTGACCTTCTCAGACTAGCTGCCAAAAACACGACAGGAAGTGACACGTGTTTTTCTTGTGCTGTATTGACTTCAACACATTCACTGACACGAAAGCCTAACGGTTCGGATTTTTCCTGTTGTTAATCATTGACAATGTTTCTGGCATGAAACACTTAATTTAAATGGAAGTAAATGCATATTTTTACTCATGTTTGTTGCTGCCAATAGGATGACACTCATATTTATAAGATTCTTTATTGTAGTTTTTTTTTTTATCTAAAGCGTTTCATGTTTGTCCTCAAATCCTCACAATCAGAATGTGATTCCTGACGGATTCTGATGATGACGATGATGAAGGTTGTTTTGATCTGCTGAAGCTGTGATGTGTGGTTTTTAGGATCAGGGAGTCAAGGTCATAACCTCTCCATCAATACCTGTTATTAATTACCACAGGAACACATTAATATCTTATATAGTTTATTCCTTTTGTTCTATTTATTGATGTTTGAATCAGGTGTCTGAGATCTGAGGTTTTGTCATGTTCGTGTGTGTGTGTGTGTGTGTGTGTGTGTGTGTAACAGCACACTGTGGGCTCCACCTTTCAAAGTGCAATTATACTGTCAGCTAACGAGCTTCAGTGAAGATTTCCTGTGTGACTGTCTGACTCAATCTACTTCAATAAGATTGTCCAATAAATATCATTTAGGAATGTTTTCTATAACTGCTGGTCTGTTAGTCGTTATTTTAAGCACACCACATAGCATTTGATTTTACTGTCTTTCAAACACTGTCAGATGCACATAATACAATAATTTTCTCATAAGTCTTAAGGCAGTGTACACTATTGTATACGGTCACAATATTAGGTTTTGATTTCAAATAAACAAAAATTAAAAGTCTTAAATTATACATTTTGGAGTTGAGTTTTTTAATAAACCGAAAATTTTCTATGTACATATATTTATTTTTTATTTAGTGATAAAATATTCTTGATGCAAAAAAGGTTTAGAAAAGGCTTTTCCTTTTGAAGTTTTGGGTAAAGTTCTCTTTTTATTTTGTGTTTATTTTTCAGTGAACATTTTTCAAATTCAACTATAGAAAATACACTTGTAAATGCAAAAATGTTTATTTTATTCATATTCAGTGAAAATTTTGGGGTGACAGGAATTTTTAAAATACAGCATAAAACTTTTTTTTTTTTTTTACCTTTTTTTTGCTCTTAGGATGAAGTTATCTTGATGCTAAATCATTTGTGAGTCAGGTCAGTTTGTTGGTCAGATGTGAGCTCAGGCCCTCATCAGGGTGCGAGTAGGCGGCTGTCTTTCTGAGGGCGGTGAGGTCAGGTGTTTATCGGCCCCGGGGCCCTCAGCTAATCATCTTTGAGTGTGACCTGAGCTCACACACATCTTCCCGTCCTCCTTTATCAGCTCTGCAAGGGCAAAAAGAGCGAACGCAGACAGAATCCAGACGCTTCCTTCCTTCAGTGGTTGTGTTTGTGCTGAAACAGCCTGCTGTCTTTATCTGAAGTGTATAGCGTGAGGCGGATGTGTTTGTTCCACACACAAGTCCGATCTATGGAGATGTGGATCTCAGGTTTTAATTCTATATTTTTTCTAAGGTTTTAGCTATGTTAGTGTCTAGTAGTGCTTATACAGAATGTTCGCTTTATTTTTAGGTTTTAGACTAAAATGAGAATTGTTGCTTATTTCTAGCTAAAATACAGTGCCTAGTGAGTTGACATGATTTTAATTTCTGAACTGTAATAATGTGATTTCTGAATTTCTCCAGCTTCAAGGACGACAGTAAAAGCTGAACATAATATTTCAGCTAAACTTTGATATGCAGGTATCATATTATTAGGTTTGATTGAGAATGAATCAGCAAAATATCGAACCAAAGATTCTTGTCTATGCATCACTGATTCACTGATGCTGCATAAAGTCTAAGAGGTGAAGAAAATAAATAAATAAAACTTGAAGGTGTCTTCTGAAAGAGACAATAATTGAGATGGGTACCGAGACAGAGCTTATTAAAACCCTGCAAACCTCCTCATATCAAAGCAGTTATAGCTCAATCAATAGTCGAGATTATTCGAGAAGCGACTGAGAAAAGCTGCAGGGAACATTACTTGATCATAAAGATCAGTGAGGATGAATTATTGCGCATGCGCGCCCTCTGCTGGTGCATCACTGCATTCAGTGTAATACTAAAATTAATCTTACACTGAGTAATTGCGTCCAAGCAGTGAACCTCATATATATATATATATATATATATAAATATTAAATGAAATATATTAGCGTACAATCTAAAATTGTATATGAATTAATGCTCGTACACAAATGGGACAAAAAAAGCAATGTTTTAAGCTCACAGTAGATTCTGAACAGTTTGCACTGATTGTTTTGTTCTTGAACATATTTTTATTATTATAAACTGTAGTCTAAAGGAAAAGTTTACCAAAGTTAATTCACTCCGAGATCATGCTAGCCAGCTGAAATCATTTATGTAATCTGATTATTAATCATGTGAGCTGATCAAAGTTCTGCTAGTCACCAGCAGGTGGCGCTCTGACACCAGAAATCACCAGCTCAACACTCATTCATTGAAGAAACGTGTCTCTGGAGCATAGGATCAGAGTCATATCTGTAGAAATACACAATAATACACTGTATGAGTCAAATTTACACACTTCTCTTATGCCAAAACTCATTAGGATATTAAGTACATTTCCTACTGTAAATATATCAAAATGTAATTTCTGATTAGTGATATTCATTGCTAAGAACTTCAAAGATGATTTTCTCAATATTTTTTTTGCACCCTCAGATTCCAGATTTTCATATAGTTATATAATTAAATTTGTTCCTATCCTAACAAACCATACATCAGTTGAAAGGTTATCCATTTACTTTATGACTGATTTTGTGCTCCAGGGTCACATAGAAACATAGCTTAAACTTTCCATCTTTAAATCGCTCGTGTTCCGTTTATCAATGAAAAGCAAATGTAAAATAATTATGTATATATCCTATAAATACACATTTTTATTCATGTGATTTTAACACCAGTCCCCAGCATCTATCAGCAGCAGCGCAAGTCCATCATCTGCGTCTCAAGGGGGCGGGGATCATACGAATATTAATTTGCAGCGAAACTCCGTAGCCAATAAAAAGCGGGATATGCTAATGAGCTCTTGACAGCTGTGAAACCGGAGTCCAGCCGCAGTTAGAACCGGAGCCATTAACTCTCTCAAACCGACGGGATTCTATCATGGATACCACGGGAGCTTCGTTACAGACGGCTGTCGGTGTGGTTTAACGCGAAGCGCGCGGTTGCTGCCCGGTAGATGAGCGCGCGGTGAAGGAGTCGGTAATAATGTTCCGGTTGTTCTCGCTGGCGGCGGCGGAGCGCGGGAGACAGAAGCGGCGGCTCGAGCTCAGTCTGGCGGGAATCTGTGAGCTCGAGCTGCTCAAGCGGAGGCACGAGGCGATGATCGCCGGGGCGCTCGCGCTGCACTCTCCCGAACCGGATCCCGAACCCGAGCCGAAGAAAGCCGAGCGGCCGAGCGGCGACCCGAACCCGCCGGTAAGACTTGTTACAGTGTTGCGAAGCTTGCTTTGGAGATGTAACAGGTTTTAGTTATTTTGCAATTTAATTACGCAATTATGTTACATGTAGCTGGTTCACTATGAAAGAAATCTGTCTTGTTTTCTAATATAAACACCTAAACATTCTTGAATCAAGATGCGTCTACTGTTCAAGTACAATTATTAAAAATACTGTTTACTTGCAAACGAGAAGAATATCTGCTAACAGTGTAGGAAAAAATAAATTCAAAGGCTAACGTTAAACACAATAGATTTTCTCGCACCACTGGCAGATATTTGCTTGTTTTAAAGAAAAACGAATTCATTTTTATTTATTTATATATATTACAGAAAATGAGATATAATTGGTTATTTTACTTGTCAAGTAAATGCATCTTGATTCAGGAATTGTTTAGATATTTATAATACAAAACAAGACAAAAATAGTAAGTAAGAGTGTTTTTGTTACAGTGTTACTCCTCAATACTGGTTATTTCTACAGTGTTTGAAAGGTTACTGTGGAAATGTAACAGGTTACAGATTACAAGTTACTATATATATACTGAAAATACAGTATAAAGGAATGTATCTATTTCAGTTACTTTATTAATGTAACTAATTACATTTGATTACTTTTGAATACTAAATGAAGCACATTTGAGATCAATCTGAGGTTAAATACCGATTTAAAATCATAAAAAGAAATGGTTTAATAGCTATTTTCAAATCAATTTATGGCAGAAAACACTGGCATCTAACAATGCCTTAGAAATAAAGGATATAAACCCAAATATAAAATAAAACCGTTCATAAATAAGCATGTGTCATATCGTGTGATGTGCATCATGACCAAAATTGGTGTCGAAATAATGCAGAAATTGCACACAAGTTAGAATATTTTCAGTACATGTTTAATTGTCTTTGTTTGCAACTTGTAAAATGATTTTTCCAGTGTGCCTTTCATGTTCCTCAGAGAGATTGTTTTATAAAACATACATCAATAATCTTTGTTTCGTTTACAAATCCGTTTGTATCACATCATGAGCAGAATGCGAGAAAGCGTTGATATTGCTCAGAGAAGCATGTTGGTGATTTATTGGCCCACGGAAGAATAACGTGGTTGGGATTTTTAAAAAGTTGGGTTTCAGAGATTTATTACAAGAGAAAGTGTGTTGTTGAATCTCTCTCTGGACTTCGGCTGTCAGAAGTGAGTTTATGTGCGTCTCCTCCTCCATAGAAACAAACAGAACATTAATAATAAGCGGTCATCATTCATGGATCAGAGTCCAGCTGCAGGTCGCTGAGAGTCAGAACAGAAACCAGAAAGAGCCTCTGAAGCGGTTCTGGAGCAGTGAAGTGAACTACATCAAATTAGCCTTGTGTTTTTGTGCTGAAGGGCTTTAGTTTGAGACCAGACTGACCTGATGGTGTTTGATGAAGGTCTGGACCTGAACAAACCTCATCTGTTCTTAACGAGGGGCTGGACACACACACACACACACACACACACTCATGTTTATTCCTGGCGTCAGTGCTGACAGCAATCTGACACAAAACAACAGCCGGAAACACTTCACACACTGCCCTCGTTTCATCCGTGTGTGTGACGGCTGTTGGCCTTGTGTAAACACGAGTGTGTGTGTGTGTTGCTGTAGTGCTGGTGGTCTCTCAGCGGCCGATCTGATTGGCCCGCGCAGCTGTAATTAACAGCCTCATCTTCCTCCTCCTGAAGCTTGGTGAAATAATAATTGCAGCATTCAAAGCCCTGAATAATTGATGAGAAGAAAAGGTTAAATTGCGGCATGCTGCTTCTCTGAATGTGAAACAAGTCTTATTCTCAATCTAGAGTGTTTAAGAGACTTTTCATTTCCAAAAAATAAAGGAATGTTTTTCACACATTAAAATGAGTTCAACAAAACCCAGGGTTCATTTAAATAAAATAAGTCCAACTTTAAACCCACAGCAAGAACTACTAGCCTAATTAAGAAAGTTCAAATATGATTAAAGACTGCAGAGTCAGTAAAAAAGAACAAACACAAGTTTCATACAGAAACAAAGTTACAAATAAATGTTTTCTGTGCGTAATGTAATAATTAAGTGTAAAATAGCACTCCACAGTGTTTAACCCCTTAACTGTCACCCCCATTTTCGGGAAAACACATGAAAAAGTACTATACAAGCTTAAAAAGA
>JAUMHG010000050.1:17394848-17416103 GCA_032359395.1 Enteromius anoplus
TGAAGAGAGAGACCCCAGAAAACATGGAGACACTACATGAGTGTGTGTGTGTGTGTGTGTGTGTGTGTGTGTGTGTGGGTCAGTATCAGTGCAGTAGGTGTTTGACGTGAGGTCCCAGGACCTGTCTGACGGACTTTAGATGGATGAGTTTCTTTGGTCAGCTGGAGTCCAGAGGGAATAACGTCTGTCCAGCAGTTAGGAGAATTAAAACACACACACACACACACACACACACATCAGCTGTTGCGCTGCAAACCTCACTTCTGTACTGATTTGATCTGCTAATGGTGTCATTAATCAGTCTGTCATGTGTGACTAGGTAACATGTTCAGGATGGGTAGGTTTGGTCATGTTTACCCAGCAGTGGTTGTCTGGTTACTGTTGTGTTTTAGTTAAGAGTTCACTACTTACACCGTGTGTGTGTGTGTGTGTTTCCAATGTGATGTGATTTATACACTATTTTTATAAATTAATACAATTTTAAGTACATTTTACTAAAATTTTAACAAGTCTTTCTACTTAATTAGTTTTGCAATTATTTGTAAAATTTTCTTTCAATTTGAAAAAAGTGAGGTGAAAAGTGAAAGTTGTTTTAAAGTAAATTCCACTGATGTTTGTATTAGTGCTGCGAATATGAAATACATCTTTCCCCCAAATTCCATTTTTAATTTCATTTTAATGGTTTTATTTAAAATTCCTGTGTATTGATTAAATAAAAAACTATGTAAAAGTAAATGTATAATGAATTGAATTCATCAAACTTTTTTATGATTTAAAAACTTATTCTATAATTTATGATTTAATACATTTATTAATAAATTTATTATCAAACACATTGGTAATCAATTAAAGGGATAAATCTTTAACCATTTTTATTAATATTTTTAAGTGGTAAAAAACAATTACATAAACATCAACATTTTTTGTCAAACACGACGGAAACTTACTGTTAAAAATAGATTAAAAATGAGAAATATTCCTTTGAAATAATGGTTTAATAAACTATATCATTATTATTCTGTTGTGTATCTGCTGATAGCTCCATGTTTTTGGCGTTGCTGTTATCTCAGGGCCCTTTTCTCGATCCAAGCAGAACATTTGAGCTGTTTCTGAGATCTAGATGGTCACAGTGCATTAAACACAGGACATTACGTTCCTCCTCTTCCCAGAAGGCCGCTCTGCATTCTCAGCTCATCTGATTTTAATAAACCTACGTAGAGATGGTTTCACACGTTCACAGGCGAGCCAGAATGCCTTGAGATAATGCAGTAATGAGGACACGCATGATGAGTGTTTCTAGAGATCAGCTGATGGAGCGTGTTGGTGTTTTCAGGACGGCTCGTGGAGTCTGATGAACATCTTGCAGCATCAGGTTGGAGAACTGAAGGTGGACACAGACAGCAGCTGGACTGATGCTGGAGACATTCCAGTCTCTTCAGGTACAGAAACTTTCACACGATCACATCTTACCAGGGCCGTGTCAAAGCAGATTCATTTTTGTTTCTCCCAAATTCCATTTGAATTCTTCTGGATTTTAATTAAAATTAAAATTAAATTACATTTTATCAACTTATTAAAGTCATGAAACTTATACATATTCAACTCATTTTTTTGAGTTTAACAAAAATGACATGTTCAGGGTGCTATATTTTTTTTTCTCTCCATAAACTGCAAAAAATCAAATGTTATGTAAATGTTCCTATTTGTTTCAGACTGTTCAGAGAACATTCAAAAGTAACGTTCCCATAGTATTTGCAAAATGATAAAAAGGAATGTTAATCTCTTAATGTTCACAAAATATTTAAAAACATAAAAAAACGGATGTCTTCAACATTCAGGAATATGTGTGTACCGTGTGTGTGTGTTCTGTCAGGGTTCTCTGAGCAGGCTGAGGCTCTGTCTCCTCTCCCGTCCGACTCTTCTGGTCTCTGTGAGATCCGCCCCGTCCGGCTCTCTGAGAGACCCAAGTCTGTTGGTGAGCAGACCACCCATATCATCCACACACACACACTTAGAGAGATTCAGTTCATTCCATGTGGTTTTAGAGCCAGAAATCTGAAACTCCTAACCTTCGTGAGGATGAGATGATGATGAAAGAAAAGTACTAAATTTCACTTTTCAACTCTAGACTGTCCTTTAAGATGTATAGAAAGTGTGTTGTGTCATAGCAGTGAAATGGTTAAAGCAGAGACTTCCTGTCAGACATCTCTCTCTCTCTCACACACACACACACACACACACACAGAGTCATAAGACCTTAAAGCTTCAGTGTGAAAATACACCCCTGTTGAAAGAAAGACCCTCTCTGTTAGAGCGAACCCACACACACACACTCTCTCTCTCTCACACACACACACACACACAAACTCTCTCTCTCTCTCTCTCACACACACACACACACACACACACACAGACTGAAGCACAGTCTCATATGTATAAACGAGTTAGGGTTATCTACTCATATGTCAGGACTGGACTTATAACATCATTATAAGCACTCATCTGCATTCATTTACTGTAAGTTGTTTTCATGCTAACCTTCATGGTCTCTCTGTAGGTGATGTATTCGTGGGGCGTGAGCTGAACGCTCGCCCTGTGGTTCCTCGCTCTTTCTCTGCACCCTATCCACCTCTAGAGGGCATCACTGAAGAGGAGCTGTGGATCTGGCATCCCATTGAGGACGCAGAGGAGGAAGAACCTGACGAAGACGACTACAGACAGACGCAGCGTGCCGAAACCTACATCCTGGGCCTGATCCAGCGCCGCTCACCTCCCACCCGACCCTCCAAACCCCGCACCAGCCTGGGGCCCGAGGGCCGAGCCGTGGCCCGCCAGAGCAGCCTGTGCCGCAGGGATCCGCCGTACATCCCCGAGGAGAGACACGCGTGTTACCCCCGAGTCTCCGGGGTGCGCTGCGGAGCTCAAGACCCCAGCAGCAGCGAGGCCGAATCCTATCAGAACACTCGCTCACCGTCGTCCGACGAGCTCGTGAACGCGCAATACATCCCAGCGCAGCCGTGTCGCACACAGACCGCCGCGCACCGAACACACACCGCTCCCAAACCCTCCGCCTCACAGCTCAGAGCCACGGCCAAGAAGTGCCGCTTCACCGAGGATAAGCCTGCGGCAAAGAAACCCGGACGAAAAGCCTGCCGCGCTCAATCCGAGAACAGCCTGCTTGGGCAAAGAGAGCGCAAATATAACACGATGGAGCGTGACGCTCAAGCCAAAACCCGTCGCGGCTCCGCTCACCGCCGCTGGCGCTCCACGCTAGAACTGAGTCAAGACGAAGCCGAAACGCCTCCCGAGCAGCCAATCAGACGCTCGCGCAAACCTCGCGTCTACACCCAGCCACACCTTCATCATCAGCATCATCATCATCATCAGTTCCTGCCGGACGGCTACACTCTCCGAGAGTCGGAATCCAGTCTGAGCGAGGCCGAGTCCCCCGGCTCCAGCTCGCTCTCCAGCGACTCTGACGAGAGCGGCGGATTGGTCTGGCCCCAGCAGCTCCGCCCACAGCTGACCCCGCCCTCTTCATCTCACCCACCGCAGCCCAAAGCCTTCGTAAAGATCAAAGCGTCGCATGCGCTCAAGAAGAAGATCCTGAGGTTCAGGAGCGGATCGCTTAAAGTCATGACCACCGTATGAACGACAGACTCCAGCCTGAACACAGTGAGCTGAAAGAGCGGCAAACAGGGTGATTGACAAGTGATCTGACCAATCATAAGTGCTCAATCTGCTTTTGTCTGATAAACAAACCAGACAGTGGATTAACGCCGGTGGACTTGGACTTGAAAAACGGTACCTTGTCATCTTTATGAAGATACCATCTTATGTTCATTCATGTTTAATTCATGCTTTAACTACACTTTTCAAAATAAAGGTCCCAGAAGGATGCAGTGATGCCATAGAGGAACCATTTTTGGTTCCCCAAAGAACAGTAAGAGAACAGTTCCTAAAAGAGCCATTTCTGCGTTTGAAAGGTTGCATGGATGTTCAAGATTCATCACAGAACCATTAATGCCAACCTTTATTTTTAAGAGTGTAGTAAAGAGAGGAGTAGTCAAACGGTGGAAAACTTCCAGGAAATTTCATCAAATTCTATAAATGTTTTGGAATCTGGAAATTTCCTGGATATTTTCCAACCCTAGCTTGAACTAGGTCTTATGTCACGTACACAATGCACGTTTCAGGAGTGATAACCGCATTCAAACACGAGAGTGAGTCCTGTAAATTATCGTACCATGTGTGAACGGAACAGAAGTCACTCCTGCATTTGTAACCATAGCAACATTTGACATCTTGCAGGAGCGAATAATAATTTGGCCGTTTGGTATCTGCCATTTTTTGGGCTAAAGACATTTTTCTCTGGCGGTTTTAACTAAACTACTTCTGAAAGATGTGCCGTGTTTTGTTTATGCTCGGCAGTGTTGCCATATCCTCATCCCGCTTTCAGGCAAGTTGTTTGGAGTTAATAAAGTGGTCTGTTGAGGATATGAGATAAGATGTTTTTGATGTTATAAAACATGATCCATTTGGTTGTTTTAGTGTTTTATGTGCTTGTCCATGTATGTTGGCTATTTTTCTATAAAGATCTGGCAACACTTTAGCACAAGGCTATGCGGTGGTTCTGCACACACTCTCTAAATTTCTGTAAATGCGGTTGCCACTACCTTTATTTTTAGTGAAATGTGTGTGAACAGAATATGGTTAAGGAGTAAAAGGTGAACTGAGTTTAGCTGCAGTGTGTACGTGGCTATTGAAGAATCGCAAAACTATTTATTCTTTAAATTTCTTTAAAAAATGACTTTGTTTCATACCAGAAGTAAGCTGCTCTGTCGGCGCGCTATCAGTTTCCGCTTTGCTCTGCGATGTCTTTTTCACTGCGTGAGAACGTGAGATTTGCATGAACTGTTGGACATAGCAACCGTAACTAAGGGGTGGGGCAGATCTTTGCAGGGTCAACTGTAAGATGGATCTGAAATTAAGGAATTGCAGTGATACAAATTTAAACAGATTCAGGTGGTCATATTTCATATAAATATCATTTATAATGGATCTGTTGACAACCAAAGAGAACGTTTTCAAAAGACTGCCAAAATAAAAGCTCTATTGCTTAATGTTTCAAAGCAAAGAATAAGCAATCATAAATATTACTGTTTTAAATGTACTGTTATTGAATATAAAATAATAATTATTACAATGTTATTATATTTATAATATAAATTAAAATTATTTGGAAATTTCAGTACTAATATTTTTTTTCTAAATTGATTTTTTAAATTTCATATAGTAATAATAATAATAATAATAATAATAATAATAATAATAATACTGATGATAATATGTAGTAATAGCAACAAAAAAAAAATCAAAAATTTGTTCTGCCTCTTTTTTTTGGCTGGTAGAAAAGTTATTTCTCACATCACCAGTCGTTGCCAGATCAGGCAGTATATTAATAATGCCTTCATTTACCCCACAATTTTCGTGCATTAAGCAGCTCACAGATCAAATCTTTATTTCTGGTCTGGTTTTTTTAAATATTACGGCTCAGTTAATTCCTCTTCCTGTCATTCCAGATGAGATTCCTGTTGAACTTCCCGTGTGTTCTGCTCAATTCACACTTTAATTTTGGTGATAGCAGTGTCTGGTGACACAGGTGATGCTTTGGTGTTTGTTTGGAGAGAAGGAGAGGAGGATAGACTCACAGACTGAGAGAAACTCAACACAGCTCTGCAGATTCATACGCTGTCTTTACACTCAAAAACCCCGCTGAGAGCATCACACTGTAAATGTAAACTGTATTTATGAATATAAACTGTAAATAAACACCTGCGGCTATGTTTAGGAGATCAGACGTCATGTGTGTGTGTGTGTGTGTGTGTGTGTGCGTGTGCGTGTGCGTGCGTCATAAGTGTGCTGCTGACTGTGTGTGTGTGTGTGTGTGTGTGTGTGTGTGTGTGTGTGTGTGTGTGTGTGTGTGTGTGTGTGTGTGTGTGTGTGTAGACTCGTAACCGCAGAGCTCATGTTCAAACTCGAGCGAATGTCAGTCGCTGGAGATATTTGAGCGTTTGTGAGGAAGAAGAGTTTATTTCTTCTGTGGAACACAAACAAAGCTCTTCAGGACAATATGTTCTATAACAATGAGCATAAAAATATTTAATATTCATTAATTTTTTTCTACTTTCACTGACGTAGTTTGTTTTACTAACACGAGTCCTGATCATAACTGACACTACTTTTGGAAAAAAATTCTAATAAATAACTGAAAATCTATTATTTTCTATACACCAAATGCAGTTAATGCCTTTAAGGAGCTATTTTTTAGTCAAATAAATTTATTTTAATGAAACCAGGGTGAAATATTGCTTTTTGCATCAACATCCAAAATGATGAAAGTAAACAAAAATGTTGCACAAGGGTTAAAGTCTTCATGAAATTCAGTATTGTGAAATATCAAATTATTAAAAAAGAATATTTGTGAGGCGGGACTTAGTGCAGATGTGGGCGTGGCTCTCAAAAGTGCTTGCAGGGGTGGAGTTTAAGATCACTTCACGATTGGAGAAGACCTGCTTACATCAACAGAGAGAAGATCCAGTTATGACTCTCTAACTAAACATTTGCACCTAAAAAATGAAATATGCATGGATGAATTGTTTGCAATACCATGCATCTAAAAATAGATGGCATGCCAGCTGTGTCCCACAGAAGGATTGACGTGAGGATGAGTAAAGCATGCTGGAGGTGTTATTTCATGTGAATATAAAGTAAAGCTACTACTACAGGATGGGTGTAGAAGTTCTGCTTATCTGATCTGATGTATATTATAGCTTGCAGTGATTGTGAAGGAGTCAGTATTTCTGGCCTCTCTGTGGCCGCTCACATAAACACTTCTTCAGCACAATAACAAGCTCCAGCTGGAGCAGAACATCAACATTTATTAACGCAGCGCTGCAGGGAATCAAAGAAGGGATGTGGAACAGAGAGCCATTGATAGAGCTAAGGACGGACTGAGGAATGCTGGGAGTCTGCTTGGTCCGAGGGGCGTTTACAGCTACAACAGAACGCGTCTGATGACTTCTGGACATCGGTGTGAATGATATCGGTGGTTCGGGAGCCTGAAAACACACATTTTTGTTGTCAACATCTCAGTCTACAAAAACATCAATTTGTGAAAATCGTGACATCGTGTGCATTCATATTACATGATCGCGTAGTGTTTCTTTATGACATCGCCACCTACTGGTCTGACCTGAACACTACAGTGAAGGAGGATCACGTGACAAACGTCCTCTGTCAAAAAATATTGCAGTTTGTTGTTCAATAAAATGCTACATTTTTACTAATATATAATAAGTTAAGTTACATGCTGGTTTTAATTCTGTGTGAGAAACAAAATTATTATTATTAACTAAAACTAAACCATTTTTGTTATTAAATAAACAGAATATTGTTTGGGTATGGATTCAAAAACAGTAACACTGAACCGTGGAAGAAGAAGACTATTTAATGCCTAATGAAAAATATCTTTAAATAAGCAAATATCTGCCAGTACGGTCAGAAAAATAAAGTGAAAACAAGAGGGTTTTTTCTGACTCTTGGTTACTTTTTCTTGTTTTAAACAAAAGATTTCAGAATATGAATCTTACTATCTTTAGTCAGTAGAATATTAACCAGTAAATGTGCTGGTCAACCATCTGTACCGGAGCTAACCAGCATAAACCAGATACAACCAGTACAGAGTGAGTGTGTGTGAGCCGCTCATCTGGAGGTGGTTACAGAGGCATGTTCCCTTCAGGGCCAAGAACCTGGAGCATTTCCTGCAAGAGCCGGAGCGAGCGAGAGAGGAAGACGAGGGAGCGAGGGGAGAAAGAGGCGCATTAGCCGCTCCCGCAGCACATCTGGACTCTATTACAGCAGACTGAGACGTGAGCTCACACATCAAACCTTCTCTGACCTACTTCTGCTGAGACTCTCCAGAACATCAGCCACCTCTCGGCCTGTCCTTCTCTCCGAGATTACACACACACACACACACACACACACACACACACACGCATTCTCTCTCTCTCTCTCACACACACACACATGTTTTCTGGGGTCTCTCTCTTCATAGGTGTAATGGTGTTTCTACTGTACAGACTGTATGTGGTATTGTCCTACACTGACCCTACACCTAAACCTACCCCTTACAGGAAACACAACACACTTTTAGATTCTCAAATAAACATCATTCAGTATGTTTTATAAGTATTTTGAATTACAGAGACACTGAAAATGTCCTCATAAATCACCTTCATATTGTCATACCCATGTCAATTTACACATTTTTGTCCTCATAAACATGCACACACACACTCACACACACACACAATGCATTCACAGTAAGAGAAGTATGGAAACATGTCATTGGCTCAGATTCCAATGTCAACTAAGAGAGTGAGTGTGTGTGTGTGGGTGTGTGTGCGTGTCCTGCAGCTAACAGGGAAAGTTATGAACAAACCTTCTGGGAATAGGAATTGAAGCATAGTTTAAAGCTATCAGCTCTTCAATTCTCAAAATGTTATCATTTTCATCACTCTTTTTTCTTCTAAAATGTTTTAGTTGGACATTCAACAGTTTTTTTAATGCATTTGATTCAGAATTTTTCTGAGAACATTCCTGCAATGTTCCTGTAACATTCACATCATCAAGAAAATTTTTTTTGTAAAACATTGAACATTTTGAGGCGATGTTCTAAAACCAGCACAATTATCAGTCAGTGTTGACCCCGCCCCCATTTCGGAAGGGGGAGGGGCCTTGCAGATGATTGACAGCTTGCCTTCAGCGGCAGCTTGACAGTCTCACAAGAACACAAGCAAGTTTAACCTGTTTAATTTACATTATATATATATATATAATATACAAACACACACACACGTTCTCTCTAGAGATTAATCCAGTTTATTCTGTCATTTGAAATGTTATAAATTAAAATTTAAATGAAAAAAAATATATATATATATATAACAGTAAACAATAATTTTAATGTGTTAAGAACATTCTAACAGTCTGAGAATGAGTCCTCTCAACACAATTAATGCAAACATTGGAGGAAAATTTAATCTGATCATTTCGAACATGACCTGAGAACACTCTACTGAACAGTTTCCAGAATATACAAATAACATATAATTATAAATATTGGGTTAATCATGTTATAAAAATGTTCTATAAACACTCATTTAAGCATGTTTTCTCCAAACATTTACATAACCTTTATAAAACATTCATGTAATGTAAATGTTTCCTGTCAGAGGTCAGCTCTCGTGGATGTGAATGGTTGAGAGGGTTAACCGTGTTCTTCAGGAATGTGAGCAGTCTGCGGTCATGAGATGTTTAGTCTACATCTGGACTGATTGTGAAGAAGATCTGCTGATCTCCTCGTCCTGCACACTATGTTTAGTTATTAGCTTCAGTAAACTCTTCTAGTATGAGTGTGTGTGTGTGCTGGACTCAGTAAACACAATCTGACCGATATTCATCAGTTACAGGAGGAATAATGTGCTCTTGTGTTTCCTGCCCTCGTCCGTCTCTTTATCAGAATCAAACCCGCTGCTTTGCTTGCTGTTTAATTGATTGTGCCAGAACTGAAGTTACGCAAATCCAGCGTCAGACATTAAAACAGGTTTTATTGAACAAATCATACGGAAGACTTTCTCTGTGTCTTTGTACTTTGTTTACAATTCTGTAACTTCTTTTGAAACACTGCACATGTTTTCTTACATTAGACACACAAAATCACCTGTTATTATTGAGAAAACACTCTGTTCAAAAATAAAAACTCATCTGCCAATTGACACTTACAAACCCTCCTGAAATCACCGGCACAGAAAAAACAGAAACCGATCGTCTGAGCCTCAGCACTACAAACCGACCTCAGGGCAGACATTCTGAGAACTCTGCAAGAATGGAGGCAATGAGAGTGAGAACCAGTGTGGTTCTACTCCAGACTGTACCTATACTGTACGTGTCACATGATTCTGTATCATTGCAGTATTACTGTACTAACTGTACTATACAAAAATGGATAGGAATACCATCGTGATGTTCCAGTACTGTGTGCAGTAATTAAAAAAGTACAGCCTCAAATAGAAGGTGGGATCCATAAGTCCCCCACAACCCCACACACACACTCTCTCTCTCACACACACACACTCACACACTCACACGCGCGCTCGCACACACAAAACGAGTATATGTTTTTTTTTTTCCCAACAGTAATTTATCCAGTAATTGTTTTGTTTTGATGCTGAATTTGATAATTTATGATTCATTTATTCTTTATTTCTGTAAAAAGCTCTTGTTTGATTACTGCAGAAATTCTACTTTTGTGTTTTACAGAAGACTGAGTCTGAGCAAATGACAATAAAACTAGAAACACAGAGACTGCAGTGTTTTATATGAAGCCCATCAGTGTGTTGCTGCTCAGATGGGGCTTGTGTTTATGGTTTTATTGAAAGAATTTCATTTTTAGAAAGAAGTTTTGATTGCAGTTTTTATTTTGGCATAGATGTGAGTTATTACTCTCCAAGAGCTATGACTGATTGGCTGCTTTTGACATTAAGAGCCAAATGCTGCTGGTTCAGGTCTCTGAGCGTCTGTACAAAGAGTCGCGTGATCAATGACGTCACCAGCGACATTTTTTCAGAATCTCAAAACATTTCATTTAAACTAAAGCAACTGTATAGGCCAGTTTTGTCTATTTTTGTGACGTTGGAGCCCCCTACAGTCAAATTACAGAAATTTACAACTCTGTCGTAATACACGTGCATCTGCTTGCTGCCGAAAAGCAATCCGCTGTTTTCCGCGGATTTTTGCCAACATAATGACTTTAAAGCTATAAAATAAAATTATTCCAAAATAAAACCGACACACAGCTGTTTTAAACCGGGGGTAAATGAAAATAATCCTGATGAATGAGTGTAAATACAGTGATATGCTGCTGGGGCTCAGCTCCGGAAACGGGGCGGGGCCGCGTGTGACGATGTCGGCGAAGGGGGCGGGGTCAGTCTGCTGTAGTCGATCTGAATACCAGGAATCGATGATCGTTTAAAATGACGAACTCTGGAACAAATGAACACAGCAGCTTAATTCAGTCACATACGGGTTATTTTTGTTATTTATTTATTTTTATGTTTATGATCAAAAGGACTAGAAATGTTTACTTAAATATTCACATAATCAGTAAAAAAAATAAAATAAAAAAATAAAACATTTTGAACATTTGCAAGGCAAGAGGATATTAAGATATTCTAAAAATGAACAATGATTTTCATAAAGAAGTGTATTTGGAAAAAACGCTTGACTTGATCAAAGAAGCCATGCTAAATCCTGTGTGCTATTAGTCATTTTGAATACTATTTAGGGCAGACAGGATGGATAGTATGCACACTGGACCGCAGGGTTAGTTCTGTTCACCTGTTTCTCGTTAATTATCTCGTTAGTTCCCTTTGTCTGGCTCATGTGTATAAGCCCTCAGTTCTCCTGTAGTCTTGGTCTGTTCTCTGTCTATGTGAAGCTGCTTTCTATGGGTTTATTTCATTAAAAGACTTTTGGTCTCCTTTGTCCTTGTGCATTTAGTGTCCCCAGTGTGTGTATTTCAGCAAATAATCTTAACATATTGTGGCATATTGTTGTGCCACTTCTATTGTGTTTGCTGTCCTTTTTGGAGATTGACTATGAATCAAGAACAGATATTCTGCTGATGATTTCCACAGAATAAAGCATGACGATGGCTCAACTCAGTCTTATGGATGTGAGCTTATACTGACCCGTCTGCACTGATATGCTGTTCCTGACCGGAGATGTTGGGCTCACAGTGTTCCTGGAAGGGATCTTCCTCTTCCTCATCTACAGAGGTGTGTGTGTGAAGAGGAGGCCACTGCAGTCCTGTGCTCTCCTCCTCGCTCTCCTCCGAAGGCTCCACCACGATGGAGGGCAGACGCTCCTTCACCTGCCCCGGCTCCAGCTGCGCCGACGGCTCCGGGAAGATCTGCACAACACCGAGAAGATGAGACGAGAACAAGGAGCGGTTCTGCATCATTAACTCTCCCTCAAGATGTGCCAAACCTCAAAAGTGAGGTAAAACACAAAAGAAGGTGTTGTTGCTACATAAAATTTGACAGTACCCATTGACTTCCAGTCTATGTTTTTCCCTACTATGAAAGTCAGTTCTTCAAACATTCAAAAAAAGAGAAAGAAACTCATACAGGTTTGGAGCAGCTGTGCCTTTAAATGAACTGATGAATGGCGCCCCCTTGAGGCTCTCTAAAGAATAACAGCAGAAAACTACAACGTGCACAGGTGAAATAAGTTCTAATACTTTGTCTTGTTATGTAACAGTCAAAGGTGCTCAAGCTTTACGAGCATTCACAATAACATGAGCATGGAGCAAATCTTTTTATCTGTTAGTATCATAACATGATTTTGACCCAATATGTATTTATGTTATATTTGTTTTATTTCACCAGATACATGATCAATTCTTTGTTTAGTTTGCAGAAGTGTAGACGGTAGGGAACAAAAAACATATCAGGCTATTATATAGTTATATACCTAAAGAGAGGATGAATGCATGTGTCTGTACCTGATATGATATTTTTAGTTCTCTCCTCTGCAGCCGGCGCTGCTCAACACTGGAGTCCTGCGGACCTGAGGACATCACACACACTACACACACACATTCTGCATCATTCACTGAGTCGGTGTGGTATATATAGAGCACTACATGTCTCAGTTCTGCAGTATAAAGAGTAATAAGAGCCGCACATGTGCTTGAACACACTCCGAGTGTTATGAAACACATTCAGTGTTAAGAGGAAGAGCTGTAATCCTGTAATGAGGGAACAGCTCTTCATGCGTCACAGAGAGTCTGAATGATCACTGACTTACTGTAATCTCAACACACACACACACACACACACACACACACACACACACTGCATTCTCATGTCATGTGTGTTTCTAAAAGTAGAACTGATCAGTGATCACTGCTCGTTTCGTGTCGCTGGTGTCATGACACATTCTCTCTACACAATAAAAGCACTGTTTAACTCTGAAGCTGTTATATTACACAGTCCCAGAAATAACGGTTAAAAGCTGTCACTTTTCAAAAGGTGCGCTTTTATAGCTGTTAGGTTCTAATACACTCTCAGAAATAAAGGTAGAAAAGCTGTCGCTGGGGCAGTACCTTCTCAAAACGTGCATGTTTGTACCTAAAGAGTCCATTTTGGTACCTTAAAAGTCAATTTTAGTGCTTAAAGTGTACCTTTTAAAAATAAAGGTAGAAAAGCGATCACTGGGGTGGTATCTTTTCAAGAGTGCATGTTTAATTTCTAACCTGTACCTGTAAGATCCAAAATGGACTCTTTAGGTGCAAAGATAGTTTTTCTTTTCTTCCCATGAACAGCTTTCTGGACCTTTATGTGATATTCTGATAGAGCAGGAGTGCACAGCAAAAAAAAGATGAATGTACTGTACAAGTAAAATAAGTTAATATATTATTAAAAATGTAATTAGAAATCTAAATTGTTTTAGTATTTCCTTAAAACAAGCAAAAATACCTGCCAATGGGGCCAGAAAACTCTGGTTTAGTTTAGGATTATTTTTCTTACCTCATTGCCATATATGTCTTAAATCTTTACTTGTCAAGTAAATGCATGTTTAGGTATTTCTACTAGAAAACAAGACACAAATACTAAGTAAGAGAATATTTTTGCGGTGCATTTCTGCAGTCTCGGAAGAAAAGAATTCATTTTTTGCAGTGTTAGTTACTTTGATATCTATCATGCACAATAATATATAATATTATTCGACAATACACACACCATCTTCAATGACTATAGCATTCCTAAGTTCTAGTAAGAATATAACGGTATTAACATGCATAAACCAAAGAAATCTTAAAGAAAGAGTTTGACCTGTGAGTCAGTGAGTACAGGATCTGTGTTCAGTGATGTCCGTCTGTGTTCTGGTCCTCTGCTGAGTATTAACACACACACACACACAGAGAGAGAGAGAGAGAGCAGGACTAACGTCTCTGCAGATTAAAGCTTCGTTACAGGACAGAAGAAACAAGCGCTCATTGTGCCATCATTAATTATTTACACTCATGTCTTTATAATAAATGCTGTGATTTTTGTTAGTGTGAAGTCTTCACCAGGGGTGGGAAAGTAACGTTTAACAATATCATAAATTACTCCTTAAAAACGAATACAGTTCATGGAAAGTAATGCATTAAATCAATTTAACATTATTATTATTTGTTTTATTTGTACTGGGTTTGCTCATGTGTTGATTATATAAAACGTTCTATGTTGGCAAATTTTAACACTCTTTCTCATCAAAAGTCAAACAAATAATCCTGGATTGCATGAAGAATAAGAGGAACATCAATCTCCTGCAATAACACAATGATGAAACACAAGTGTTATGTTTATCTATACTCTTCAAAATAAAAGTAGCCTTGCAGAAGAAGGTCCTTCAGATGCCAAAAGGTAAGAAAGAGATGGTTCTTCTACTGAATGTGTTTTTGAGTAAATACATGTTGATAATTTTCACCTGATTTCTCTCAACATGGCAACCCCGGAGCTGTCAGTCAATACATCAGAAACACAGGAACTGGAGATACTTCTTTGAAAACTTACTCAGATGTTTTCTTTTAAATGAAAAAAGTAATCTGTTACTTTACTAGTTTACTAGGTTGATAACCGTAACACTGATTACGCCTGCTATTGTTCTTCCCATTCTCAAATATCATGACTTCTCTTCCGTCACACTGCTGTTTCTTCTTTCTCTCACAGCTGAGCTCTATCAGAACACACCACCAGAGGGAAACAGAGCACAAATCATCACACAGGCCTGTTTTTATACATAAACACTTACAAATACTGCCTTATCACCAATAAACACTAACCTTCATAACACACTGCTTAACTTTATAAGTGTGATGAACCAAGTGTGTTTTGAAGTCTGTTGTTTTTGGAGTGTGCTGCAAAAAATATTGTCTTACTTTATATTTTAATTTGTTTTCTAAAAGAAAAAGCCTTCTAATATCTTGTCTAGCCCTTGAATTAACATTTTTTCTACTAGAAAACAAGGAAAAGACTGTTAGAAAATAATCCTTTGCCGTGTAGACAGACAGAAAGAGGAAAGAGAGACACGCCTGAATAAACAGAGGAAGAGAAGAGCAGAAGAGGATAAGAGAGAAAAGTTAAACTCCATTCAAACAAACTGAACAACTTCTGTATTTAGAGAAGCTGTGAGTGACGTGAGTTTGATAGCAGAGCAATAAAGACAGGAGAGACACAGAACAAAACACACACTCAGGGCAGAGAGAGAGAGAGGCTGAGCGACACACACCAAAAAAGGGCTGGAGCTGGAGCTGCGTGTTGCTGGAGAAACACACACACACTCAGAGACGGACTGACAGAAGGACTGGGCTTCAGGAATCATGGAGCAGGGCTGTGGATGAGCCGGATCTTCAGCATGTCCACGGGCCCCGGGCCCCTAGGGGCCGCTCATGTGAACGAGCCGGATCTGAGCGCGGCAGGTTATGCCAAGGGCCCCGTGGGCCTACAGACGCTCCTGGACCTGCTGGTGGGAGTTTATCAGGAGTTCAGCTCCAGCGCTCTGTTCAGAGAGAAACACGTGCAGCGCTTCCTACAGTGGGGTCAGTACAGTGTGTGTGTGTGTGTGAGAGAGAAAGAGTGTGTGTGTGTGTGTGTGTGTGTGAGAGAGAAAGAGTGTGTGTGTGAGAGAGAGAGGGAGTACTTGTTTATGCTACAACCCAAATTCCAGAAATGTTGGGATGATTTTTAAATTGGACTAAATTGAAAACTAGAAGATTTTCAAATCATGTGAGCCAATATTTTATGTACAATAGAACATAAAAAAACACAACAAAATTTTAAACTGAGAAATTTTACACTTATATGCACTTAATGAGCTCATTTGAGATATGATGCCTGCTACGGGTCTCACGGGTCTGTAAAAGCAAGACATTTAGAAAAGATTCAGCTAGGAGAATACCTAGCATCTAATTAATGGACATCAGATCTGTAACATGATTAGCTATAAAAGAGATGTCTTATGGCGCTTTCCCACTGCATAGTACGGCACGGTTCAGTACAGCTCACTTTTGGGGGGTTTTCCACCGGGAACAGTCACTGGTACCTGGTCCTTTTTTTGGTACCACCTCAGTCGAGGTTCCAAGCGAACCGTACCGTTACGAAAAAATCGCCATTACTGCGTCACTGAACTTGCGACACAAGACACAACAGACCCGCTAGATTTAAATCAGCACAGCCAGCGAAGGATCGGACGCAACTGTTTTGTTTGAAGAAACCAAAAATGGCTGTTTCGTGGTCTATTGAGGAAGTACAGACGTTACTCTCGTTGATAGCCGAGGAGCGGCTTTGTTTTGTTTTAAATTGCATTGTAAATGCAAACCGAGCCGAACTGAGCCGTACCGTAACGAGCCGTGCCGAGCCGAGTCGTACCACGCAGTGGAAAAGCGCCATTAGAGAGGAAGAGTCTCTCAGGAGTAAAGATGAGCAATGACTCTCCAATCGGTGTAAGAGTGCGTAAGAAGATTGTGAAATTCTTTAAAAACAACACTCCTCAATATCAGATCACACAGGCACTGCAAATCTCATCATCTACAGATTCAGAGAAACTGTAGTAATCTCTATGTGTGAGGGACAAGGCTGGAGATGTTTGCTGGAAGCTCGTGGTCTTCAGACGACACTCATCACTCGTCACATGATTCTGTCATTAACATTACTAAATGGGCTCAGGAATACTTCCAGAAACCACACATGGCGCTATGAATGCTGAAAGCTATATGAAGGTTTTAGAGCAACATATGCTCCCATCCAGAGGAGGTGTATTTTAGGGAAGGTCTTGTGTATTTCAGCAGATAATACTAAACACACACTGCAGCGATTACAACAGCAGAATAGCGAACATGACCACAGACTGAAGCTTTAATGATGCTCTTCAGTCGTTTGTAAAGCATATGTTTGTGTTCTCTGCCACTGAATAGAAAAGAGCAGCATGTGTTTGAAATGACCAGATCTGATATTTGTAGGTGATCTGTCTCTTTAAGGATCGCATGTGTGTGTCACAGAGGCCTTAAATGACACTTTTAGAATTCAGTTGTTGCTGTACAACAGAACACACACACACACACTCTTCTGGTCACACCCTACATGGCCAGAGAGAGACAGACAGTCTGCTGGACACAGTTTTCCAGCTGATTCTCTGTTGATTCACATGAGGTAGACGGAGAACAGCAGGAAGGTGGTGGCCAGGTTTTTACACAACTTTCCATATCATCCGTAAAACAGGGTGTGACACAGGAAGTGATGTCACATGGGAAAACCCACAGAGCAACAGGTCTGAAGTTTATCACACACACATCCTGACAGAGTCAGCGAGAACAGAAATATACCGTCAACAGAGGATTATTCAAATACTGCGCTCTAATCACATCTAGGAAAATGAAAGCAAATGTAAACACATGACACAGATAATGCAAATGATGCTGGTCAGTGTTGTGTGGGAATATTCTAGCAAGTTCAAAGTTTTAAGAGGCATGTATTACACAATATGAATTTGTTCTCACAAAGTGAGAAAGTCTCTTGGAGCTGATAAATCTGTCAAGGCAAACGCTTCTTTGCATCTAACAGAAACGTTCTCAGAAGAGTTTGCTTTCTTAATACCCTCTGAATGTTTAAAAGTCCAGATTTTTTTAAAAAAACGTTACATTTGTTTGTTATTTAAACGTTAAGGCAACATTCCATTTAAAATGTTTCAAACATAATGTGAATGTTACTTTTAAATGTTCTCTGAACAAATCTTACAAAAGTAACGTTAGATGAACATCAATAGATTGGTTTTCTTAGTGCTGTCAAATCAAGATCGATCGCATCCAAAATAAACATTTTTGTTTATATAATATATTTGAGTATACTGTGTATTTTTATTATGTAGATATTAATACACACACACAACATATTGTATTTCTATATAGAGTCCTGTTCATTATTTTTACGGACAGGATTTCTAGGCACAGTCAGGAGCTGGAGGGGATCCGGTTTGGGGACCACAGGATCTCATCTCTGCTCTTTGCGGATGATGTTGTCCTGCTGACTTCTTCGAATCAGGACCTACAGCGGGCACCGGGGCGGTTTGCAGCTGAGTGTGAAGCAGCTGGGATGAGAATCAGCACCTCCAAATCTGAGGCCATGGTTCTCATGGTTCTCAGCCAGAAAAGGGTGGCTTGTCCTCTTCAGGTCCTCTTCCTGCCTCAGGTAGTGGGGTTTAAGTATCTTGGGGTCTTGTTCATGAGTGAGGGAAGGATGGAGCAGGAGCTTCTGCAGTAATGCGGTCAATGTACCGGTCTGTCGTGTTGAAGAAGGTCTGAGCCTCAAGGCAAGGCTTTCGATTTACCAGTCGATCTACGTTCCTACTCTCACCTATGGTCCTGAGCTTTGGGTTATGACCGAAAGAACAAGATCCCGGATACAGACGGCCGAAATGAGTTTCCTCCGCAGGGTGGCTGGGCGCTCTCTTAGAGATAGGAGAGGTGAGGAGCTCTGTCACTCAGGAGGAGCTCAGAGTAGACCCGCTGCTCCTCCACATCGAGAGAGATGCCAGCTGAGGTGGCTCGGGCATCTGGTCCTTGGGGAAGTGTTCCAGACATGTCCCACCGGGAGAAGGCCCCGGGGAACACCTAGGACACGCTGGAGGGACTATGTGTCTCGGCTGGCCTGGGAATGCCTCAGTGTTCCTCCAGAAGAGCTGGAGGAAGTGTCTGTGGAGAGGGAAGTCTGGGTGTACCTGCTTAGACTGCTGCCCCCGCGACCCGGCCCCAGATAAGCGGAAGAAGATGCATGAATGGATGGATATATAGTACATAATAAATAAACACAGTACACAGACATATGTACACAAAAACTTTTATTTTGGAATTCACTTAATCATGATTATTGGTTTGACATGGTTTTAATGTAGTTTGAATTCATTTCACAGTACTTGTGAAGTACTTGTACTCAAAAGGCCCTTAAACTGAAAGGATGCCTGCTGACGCTGTGAGAACAGAGAGGAGTATGTTGATGAGCAGGTTGTGGTGTGTGTGTGTGCAGTGTTTACAGTCCTGCAGGGAAGCTCTGGCTCCAGAGTGAGGCTGTCCGTCTCCAGCTGCTGTCTCATGCCTTTCTTTGTGCTGGAAATGTGGAACGCTGTGTGCAGTAAAACAGTTTACACTGTTGCCTTGGTCTCGCTCACATTCCTGCAGCCACGAGAGCGGCTCGAGTCCAAAGCAGAAAAACTTGCCTTAAAAAAGTCTCAGACATGAGCGCGCTATTCTTAGTTCATCTGTTCTATTTCTGCGTGCTCTTAAAGGCACAATCCATGCCAATGAGGCAGGTTCAACAAGAGCACTGACACTGCAGTCGATACACTGCAATGAGAATAAAATAATAATTATAATTATATATATATATTAATTTTAAGGAACACTGAATCTGTTTTTTTGCTAATTTTGATTTGGATTTAGGAGGGTTTTGTAGGGAATACCTGGCAACCCTGATTTCACTGTTCTCTTAAAGCTAGAGTAATTATTAAAGCTTTATATAATTATCATGATAATTATGGTTGTGTTGTGTGACGTTCTCTTTCCTCTGATACTGGCAGCGGAGCCTCTGGTCAGACAGGTGAAGAAGACTCGGATAAGCAGGAATGACTTTGACATCTTGAAGGTGATCGGCCGAGGAACCTTCAGCGAGGTGAGAGGGTTTGTTCTGTTCTGAAGCGAATGATTCTGAATATGTTGACTGGTGTGTAAATGCACAGGTGGCTCTGGCTCGTATGCGGAACACACAACAGGTGTACGCTCTGAAGATCATGAACAAGTGGAACATACTGAAGCGTGGAGAGGTAAACCACCAAGCACTTAGATTCCCAGATAACAAAAATATGCTCTAAAGACGTTTTGCAAACATTGTAAATATGTTATTTGAATGTAAATGTCCTGTTTTTAAAATGTGCAAATGTTTAAGCAACATTCTATTTTATCATTTTTTTGTGTTTCTGAGAATGTTCTATTTGAATGTAACGCTCCGAAAAAAGAAACATTAAAAACATTAGATGAATGTCCGACTGAAATGTTTCAGAAGTCAAACACTGTATAAATAACGTTTTGAGAACATTATGACAGACCAGGGGCTGAATTCATGAACTTATTCTGGGGCTATTCTAACTTTAAGAAGTTATGATTTTTACAAATTTTAGATCTCTTAAGTAAAAATAAAAAAATGGGGAAATACAAAACATTCTTATTTGCTTCTTAAGTTAAAAGAAATAAGAAAAAAATGGCAAATTTCTTCTTAAGAGTGTTTGGTAAATCTGGCCCCAGATTATTTTGAAAGATATTCTGGGGATGTTACTGGAAGAATGTTTGTTCTGAGAACGTTGATGGAGAGCTGTGTGTGTTCAGACCATGTGTTATCAGGAGGAGCGCGAGGTTCTGCTGAAAGGAGACCGGCGCTGGATCACTCAACTACATTACGCTTTCCAGGACGACAATTACCTCGTACGTCACTTCACACAGCCGACTCACGGATACACGGATTCAACACAGCCTGACCTGTTAAACCACAAACGTTTCCACTTTCATTTGAATCTGAATGTTCTGAACAATAATGGACCAGTTCAATTGATTTATATTTTATTTGACCAAAAGTATGATGCTACATCACTCATGCTCCTAAAACCACAAGACCTCAGGTCATTATTCCCTATGTATAATATTTAAGTAAGGGATAATGTACAGGCAGCCGGTGTAGTGCCGAATTTTGACCCCCTGCCATAGTGTTGGTAGGTTTAGTGTTAGGTGTGGGGGAGGGGTTAGGATTAGGGGTGGGGTTAAGATTACTATTGATTTCAACGAGTCATAATTCGGCAGGGAGTAAAAATTAGGCACAACACCGGAAGTTATCGCAGAAATAAGCCCCGACAGTGTGATCAGGCTGAAGGGGCTTATTTCTGCGATAACTACCGGCTGCCTGTATATTATCCCGCTTATAACACGGCCACTTGCCACATAAGGAAAAAAAACTGAACATGAATATGAAACATTTTATTGGCATATTTGTTTTAAATTAACATTTTCATCCTTCCACGAAACGATATAGTACCACGTGACTA
>JAUMHG010000050.1:17416203-17447849 GCA_032359395.1 Enteromius anoplus
ATAGCTGCAGATATCATTCTAAATAGTCGGCTGACGATATCGGCAGATATTCTAAACTATCGCCTGTCGATATCTGCGGATATCATTCTAAATAATCGGCTGACAATATCGGCAGATATTCTAAATTATCCCCCTTACGATATCTGCAGATATCATTCTAAATGGTCGACTGTCAACATCGGCAGATATTCTAAACAATCGCCTGTCGATATCGGCAGATATTCTAAATTATCCCCCTTACGATATCTGCAGATATCATTCTAAATGGTCGACTGTCAACATCGGCAGATATTCTAAACAATCGCCTGTCGATATCGGCAGATATTCTAAATAATTCCTCTTACGATATCTGCAGATATCATTCTAAACAATCCCCTGTCGATATTGGCAGATGTTATTCTGGAAAATCGGCTACTGATAACAGTATTGGCAGATACATTTTGAAATTTAGTAACTGTGCATATATTTTTGTTACATTTTAGTAAAATATTTTAGGTAATATAAGGTGTCTAGTATTTATGTCAAGTTTTCATGACTGTGTGTGTGTGAGTGCAGGAGGATAGTGGAGCTGCGGCTCCTGCAGCGAGCGCCAGCACAGGTGGAGGTGGAGGAGGTGGAGGAGGAGGTGGTGGTGGAGGAGGTGGAGGAGGACTGATGGGTGAAATGAGTGCAATTCTCGCCCGACGGTTAGTTTAACGCCACCTCAATCATATGATGTTTGCTCTGCAGTAGAAGTATATGCACATATATATACATTTATATACACATATAAATAAATTTAGTCTAAAACCATTCGCTTAGACAGGAAGTGGCTTCTAAAAGTCTCCTCTAGTCGCTAATATGCCATTTAAAATCAATCTGAAACTGATGCTTCAGCACTGACACTATATATGGATTCGATGTGTGTATGTGTGTGTGTGTGTGAATATGGCAGCTCTTCATCTTCATCTGTGTGTGTTACAGGAGAAAAGCTTCTGACGCTCCAGTGGCCAAGAAGGAAGAACCAAGCAGCGTGAGTTGTGTGTGTGTCGTGTGTGTAACTGTTCTCTGCTTTCTGTGTGTGTGTCTGTGTGTGTGTGAGATAAAGTGTGTGACAGTTCTCTGCTTTCTTTGTGTGTGTGTGTGTGTGTGTGTGTGTGAATGAGTGACGGTTCTCTGCTTTCTCTCTGTTCTCAGGCTGATTCTGTGAACAGTGACTCCAGAGCTGCAGGTGAGAGTCAAATCACTTCATCATCTCACTGCGCTTCCTGTTTGTGTTAATCATCGTGACCTCAAACGATCTTTATGTTACTCCTTCAGACAAAGCAGACGTGGTGAAGAAGCCCTGGGAGAAACCGTCGTCTGTGTCACGGTAAAAACAGAATCTCTGATTCTGTGTGATTCAGAAGAGGGTGTTTGACTCTTACCTTTATATTATATTTTCATTTTAGTTATTTGTTTATGTGCTTTTATTATTTGTATGTGTAATTCAGTATTCTTTTTTTAATACAATTCAAGTTTATTTATATAGCAGTTTTTATGATGCAAATCATTGCAAAGCAGCTTTACAGGAAATTAAGTTTCTACAATAAGTTTATATATTTTAGAAACTAAATACATTTAACTTATTTCAGTTAATCAGCAATATTTTGTCTTTTTTTTTCTCTAACATTTCAGCAGTTTACATGTTTACAATTTATAATAGTCTCGGTTAATGATTTTTATAGTTTTATAGTCCTAGTTTTATTTAACGCTAGCTGGTTTTGAACAGGGTGAATTCAGCACCTAAGAGTCAGGACAAGAGCCCCATGTCTCCAGCGACGGCGGCTCCTTTGAGCAGGTACAGTATGGCTTCTCTTCTCTGAGCTCTGTTGAGTGCCTGAAGATCGAGCTGAAGATCTGTGTGTTTGGCTTCTTCTCACAGGACGAGGCCTGGCAGCAGCACAGGAGATATCACAGACATGGAGAAACTCAAACAGGTCAGCAACACACACAATTCCTCTAACACATTACAAGTAACACAAGTTAGGTAATCAGATTACTTTTTTTAAGGTATATTTACAAAATAACTCAAAAGTAACGTAACACTTCACTTTCCAAAAAAAAGGACGTAAATAGTAACTTTTTTAGGGAGTAACGCAACATTGTATTGCATTAGATGTAAAAGTAACTCTCCTGACACTGAACACACCTCTGTCTGAGTGCAGGACATCCTGGAGGAGATGCGTAAGGAGCTGCAGAAGATGAAGGACGAGATCATCAGCGGTCAGTCGGGGTCCTCGCTCTTCTTCACAGAAATACACTGATGTGATCCCGCTCTGAGTCTTGTGTTTCCTTCACAGCTCTGCTGGAGGAGCTGCAGAAGATCAACGCGGTGTAGCTGCGCTTCAGGAAGATCTGCGCAGGCGTCTGCACAGGACCACCAACACAAGACGCTTTCATGCTTCAAGATGCAGAAAACTCACTCCTGCACCCGAAATACTCCTATTCGCCCATATCATTTTACACCCGCTGCCTTTCACTTCTCTTTTTTTGTGAATATTAATGATGTATTTTAATGTTTTCTGATCCGCTGCTATGTAGAGCATTCATTCTGTCTCTTGCGTTTGTGTTTTAATCTCATCTGTTCTCATGTAGTTCTCTAACATGCACCTCCTGCGTCTAGAAACGGTGTAGGACTAGTTAGTTGTTTACCTCTTTAATGATCAGAATACATACAATTCTGTGGAATTGAAGGTTATTTATCAAGGTTATGTAAACCGTGTTTGACCGGCAGGGGTTTTTCAAACTGGGTCCCCGGGTCAGTGGAAACATTTAGAGAAAAACAGTGTGGAAATACATGAAATCAGGTTAAATTAAAAAATAAATATATCTTAGTGAATTAAACATTTGATTGGAATAAAATTATTTTTAAAAGAAATCATTTAAAATAAGTATAGGGTGTTTAAAACAATCTGAATAAAATTAAAAATGTATTTGAAAATGTGATTTAAACAAATCTAATACTGCAGTATTATAGTGAGCAAAAAATAATGTACAACAAACTAATAAAAATAAATGTAAAAAACTCATTTGACTAAAATAAATTTGCTTAAAAGAAAATACCTTGAAGTTTAATAGTTGATTAGGATATTTCACTCAAATAAGCATTTTTATAATAGTTTTTTCACAATATAAATATATTTTTATAAATGATAAATCAGGGCCCCTTGGGTCCGTGGCACCTGAAAGATTGAAAACCCCTGAGTTATTGAATCATGTATGATATAAGATCCAGGTGTGAGTCTCAGGGATGCACAATTGTTCTGAAGCTGTGAGGAACAACGACTGTTTTTCAAACAATGTATTAAAATTTGTGTTCTTTGTATGTCATTAACAGAAAAGTACTGTAGTATTACAATGACACGGCCAGAGTGCTTTTAATGAGTTGTGAGTGTGTGTTTGTACGCCTGTCGTTGTTTTACAGCGAGAGATCCGCTATGCAGCGCTTGGAGAGCAAATAAAGCCGTCTGAAGGTCAGGCTGATCCCGGATCAGTGTCTCCGCGTCACTCTCTTTCCCGCCGCAGCGGCGAAGCGCGCCAAACTGATCCCAGGTCCGCGGGGGGCGGTGACGTCACGCGGCGTGAAGCGAAGCGTGCTGCTGCTGGTGAACTCTGATCGCGACAGACTGGTTCAGTCGTGCAAAAGCGCGTTGAATCTTCACTCGATCCGGATCAAAACGCGATAAATGAAGCGACACAGCCGCCAGTGTGCTCGTGTTTAACCACGATACGAGCGGAGCGATGCTTAACCCAGAGTTTGTGTGCTAAACAACTCTGCCCTGACAGCAAACAGGTAGTTCGGATAAATCACTAAATTAACTCTTTTAACTAATGAGTTGACTGTAATATCTGAGGTAAAGTGTGAATAATATCAGAGTAAGAGTGAAAGCTCGGTGCGTGACGGTTAAAGTCGGTTTGCTCGCCGAAGCTCAAAGTTCATGTTGTGTTAGTTTGTTAAGGTAAGTTAGCTTAGCTTCAACTAGCAGCTTCACACGACTAACTAAACCTTCATCTGGAGATTTCCATCACAAATCTCTCGTGTTTTAACTCATGTGGTGTCAGTTATTCGGTTTACATTCACCGGCCGCGAATACTAGGTTTTTAACTGTACCGTGGTAAAATCACATTTACCCTGTCAGTAACATGATATTCTGTCAAGAGCATGTAAATGTCCTAGTATTTGAGTATGGTAATCATGCAGTACCATGGTATATGTCAAAGTACCATGATATACCACTGTACGGTAACTTATTACCTTATAAAGTGATATATTTAAGTTCGTTTTTAATTCCAAATATTTGTTTAAGCGAAATATGATATTAAACAGAGTTTCCTTATTCTGACAATAATATAAACCAAATAAAATTTAATCAAAAAGTCTTATATATTTATATTTTATGATGATACAAAGCATAGATGTTAACGAGAGTAAACCAATTTTTTTTTTTAAATCCAAATAATAATAATTTTTTGATTAATTATTATATTTTGATAAAATTATATTTTGTAAATGTATACAATTATTTAAAAAGTTCATTTAAAAAAGTCAGATCAGTCCAAAGAGTTAAATATTCAAAAACGAAAAAAAAAAAACATTTCTGTAAGTTTTGACGCTTTTAAAAGGTTTTTTTAATTACAGATTTTAATTCAAGTGTGTTTTCTGACCGAAGCAAAATGTTGAAGAGAGATTAAACATTGACACTCATATAAAATAATTCATTTCGTACATTTAACCGCTTACAAGACATTTGTTTGTCATTAAAATCTAATCTGTCCTAATCAGAGACACTAATATAAACTAAGATGATCCTTTTTTGTAATATTTTGTAAGTTTTATAAACAAGTTTTTAAATAATATTTTAATTTAACTTTTTAATTTAAATATAAAAAATGTTTTGATTGGTCCAAAGCAAAGATTTTAGAAAGATAAAATTTGAGCAATATTTAGTTTGAAAATCTTTACAATTTTTATTGAAAACGCAGCCCCTGTTACCAGGTTAAAGTGTCAATCACTCTGAGGCCCCGCCCATCATGACAGAGATCAGCGTGGTGAAGGAAGGATGGCTCTATAAACGAGGTACAGTAGATTCCTGCGCTGTCTGCTGCGGTGTGAGACATCCTGTTCTGATGTGTGTGTGTGTGACACACAGGTGAGTACATAAAGACATGGAGGCCGCGATACTTCGTTCTGAAGAGTGATGGGTCCTTCATGGGTTACAAGGAGAAGCCGGAGCTGATGGATCAGAGCTCAGCTCCTCTCAATGACTTCTCCGTGGAAGGTGAGTTCTGCTCAGGATGCTACACACATCCGGTGTGTGTGTATGTGTAAACGGGTCATGTGTTCTCAGAGTGTCAGCTGATGAAGACCGAGCGTCCACGGCCCAACACCTTCATGATCCGCTGCCTGCAGTGGACGAGCGTCATCGAGAGGACCTTCCACGTGGAGAGCAGCGAGGAGAGGTCAAACCTCTATAGCACCTTTCAGTCTTTTTCTTTTGTCGTTTCATTTTTTCAAACTCACAATAGAAAAAAAATTACAATCAGAAGTTTTTGGGGGTGGGGTTATTATTTCAGTGTGATTTTTTTTATTTTTTTATTTTTTATTACTTTAAAATATGATTTATTCATTGGAAGTAATGATGAATTTTTTAGCACCATTACTTCGGTCAGCTATCATTCTAATATTCTAGTTTACAATCAGTGTTAGAAACACTTCTATTCAAAAGTTTGTGGTCAATAAATTCTTCTTCTTTTTTTAAATAAATAAATGTAATACTTTTATTCAGTATTAAGGATGTGTAAAATGGATAAAAAAGTGATAGCAAAGACTTACTTTGTTAGAAGATATTTCTATTTTGAATAAATGCTGTTCTTTTTAACAGTTTTTTCATCGAGCAGTGCAACAGTTAAAACACTGATCAGAAATCAGTATATTATTATGATTTCTGAAGGATCATGGGCTCATGTCTTTTCCGTGGTAAATCACTACTGTGTGTAGGGACGAATGGATGCGAGCGATCCAGGCCGTAGCCAATGGGCTGCAGGCGCGGGAAACAGACGAGCCAATGGAGATCAAGTTCAGCTCCTCCGGTGACTTCAGCGCTCTGGAGGACATGGAGGTGTCTCTGTCCAAGTCCAGCTCCAGAGTGGTGCGTCAGATAAGAAATCACAATTCAGGCATCGGTTAGCTCTGGTGATGATGATGATGATGATGATGATGATGGTGGTGGTGGTGCTTTATGCTCTCAGACGATGAATGACTTTGATTACCTGAAGCTGCTGGGTAAAGGCACGTTTGGGAAGGTTATACTGGTGCGAGAGAAAGCCTCGGGGATGTACTACGCCATGAAGATCCTGCGGAAGGAAGTCATCATCGCTAAGGTGACAGAGCCTTTACCAACCAAATGAGATTGGAACACTTTAAAAAGAGGACCAATTCTCACTATGTTGCTTATTAGCATGCCATATTGGCTGTTTATTAGTATATATAAAGAACATTCTGCGTGAGCATATTCTACATCCTTAAACTTAACTACCTTACCAATTATTAATAAACAGCAAATTAGTAGCTTATTAAGACAAAAGTCGTAGTTTTGTTAATAGCAAGAATTGAACTTTCAAATAAAAGTGTGACCCAATGTTTGGTGAAATCACGGTTTATTGACGTTGGTACACACAGCTGAGGTCAAAAGTTTACACACCCCGTTCTCTCTTTATTTTTTTTTAATAATTAACATTTTGCAGATTCTGAAAGGTGGATGTAAACTTTTGGCCTCGGCTTGGTTGATCTGAGTTTAGAACATCTGTGTGTGTGTGTTTAGGATGAAGTGGCACATACAGTCACAGAGAGTCGAGTGCTGCAGAACACCAGACACCCGTTCCTGACGGTCAGTGTGTGTGTGAGTGTGTGTTCATGGCACTGGCATGAATGTCTCTGTGTGTCTGACTGCTCTCTGTGGTGTTCCAGACTCTTAAATACGCCTTCCAGACGCCTGACCGGCTTTGTTTTGTGATGGAGTATGCTAATGGAGGAGAGGTATGTGTGTGTGTTTCAGTCAGACGCTGCTGTTTTCAGTCTCTGTCTCTCTCCTGTGCTCTTGACGTGTCTCTCGCCCGCAGCTCTTCTTCCATCTGTCCCGTGAGCGTGTCTTCTCTGAGGACAGAGCACGCTTCTACGGCGCTGAGATCGTCTCTGCCCTCGACTATCTGCACTCTCAGAACGTCGTCTACAGGGACCTGAAGGTCCGGCGCACACCAACAACCGCTCACTTCATTTTATTTAGTATTTTTCATCACAGCATAGATTTCTTGATGCATAAATTCCTTCAAAGTTGCTCTATATGACATAGTTTATCACATATTATCATAGCAACACATGAATGTCTTAATTCCAGATCATCTTTATTTCTGCTCTAGGACTGTCGGGTGATTAAAGGTGTTAGTCTAATTATTCATCATGTGATGCAATTAATCTAATAAACTGTGCATCAGGAATTATTCCCAAAAGATCATTTATTCACTCTTTAATGAGAAAAGCATTCAATAGACATTACAAAGAAATATTTTGATTGAACATTGCATCAATAGGTAACACTTTACAATAAGGTGTCCTTGAACTCTTCACGTGGTGAAACAGCTTCTCCGGCAGTTCTTCAGAAGACAGTGGTGTGGTTATGTGTTGATGATGATCGCGTTCTGTTCCCACAGCTGGAGAACCTCATGCTGGATAAAGATGGCCATATTAAGATCACAGACTTTGGTCTCTGTAAGGAGGGAATCACAGATGAGGCCACCATGAGAACGTTCTGTGGAACCCCAGAATACCTTGCTCCTGAGGTACTGTATGAGGCCTACTACTTAAAAGATATTTTAGCAGAACTCATTAATTAGTACACAAGCTCTTCAGTCGTTTCAGTGCCTCCTGATAAATCCTGATAGGTTCAAGGTTTCAAGGACCAAATCTTGAGAATAGAGCATGACTGGAGAGGGGTCTGCTGTGTGTGTTCAGGTGCTTGAGGACAATGATTACGGTCGAGCGGTGGACTGGTGGGGTCTGGGAGTGGTCATGTACGAGATGATGTGTGGACGCTTGCCCTTCTACAACCAGGACCACGAGCGGCTCTTCGAGCTCATCGTGATGGAGGAGATCCGCTTCCCCAAGAACCTCTCGCCCGAAGCCAAAGCCCTGCTGACCGGCCTGCTGAGGAAAGACCCCAAGCAGAGGTCAGCCATATGTGTGCAAGTCACGTCCGCTTTGTTTATAAAGAGCTTTTAGCAAAAGATTCAATTTTCAGTGAAAGGCACTTCATTATTGAGTTCAGAGACGTCATTGTCTGGCTCAGTTCAGTTGAAATGGTATCAAATTTATCGCTAGAAATGAAGTGACATTGTGAATGCCTCTGATTGGCTGCAGGCTGGGGGGCGGACCTGATGATGCCAGAGAAGTGATGGGGCACAAGTTCTTCTTGTGTGTTCACTGGGAGGACGTGCTGCAGAAGAAGGTGCTTCTGATCGAGAGGTTTGTTTGAAGGGTTTGGATGCAGATGCTGACGTCTGGTTTTGTTGTTTCTGCAGCTGGTGCCTCTCTTTAAACCTCAGGTGACATCAGAGACGGACACGCGCTACTTTGACGATGAGTTCACTGCACAGAGCATCACTGTTACTCCACCAGACAAGCGTAAGTATAAAGACCAGTTAGTGGCACGTGTGCTAGTAAACTCAAACAAATGCAGTTGTTTTTACGAATGAACAAATATGATGTACATGCAAAAGCATTTTTTTCCCCAGACGAACACAAATCTGTTTTAGGAATTTTCCAAAAAAAGTTCTATTGTATTGTAAATAAACGCAAGTGAACAAACATTTTACGAACAAACGCACGTTTTGCAAACTCAATTTCTTTACGAACGCAGATGTTTTATGAAGAAGCATATTTTGCAAATGCAAAAGGAAAGAATATGAATTACGGACAAACTGAGTTTTTGTGAAAAGATGCGAAGCGTTTTATGAATGCAGATGTGTTACGAAGAAATGCGTGTTTTATGAATGAGTGCAGGTGCATTGCAATCAAACTCAAACCTTGGAGAACAGTTTCTCTGGGAAGCACAATTTTTATTTTTTGTGCGAACACAATTTCTCGGGGTAATGCAATAGTTTTGCAAGTGGACACAAAATCATTGAAATCAATGTAATTTTTCCATCATGATGTTTCCTTAGGAGCTCTAATTTTTTTTTACATGTCGTCTCGTATACCTTAATAAAAAAACAAACAAACATGTTATTTGATGAATTGTCAATGTGCTGTTCTTAAAGGGATCATTCACCCAGAAATGAAAATGTGATGTTTGGCTTTGTTTCTTCAGTAGAACACAAAAAAAGATGTTTAGCTCACACCGCTGCACTCGGTCTGTCATATAACGACGGTCAATGAGTTCCAAAGCTCTGAGAGTAAAAAAAAAAAAAAAAACTCGGATGAACCAAATGAAACCCTACGGCTCGTGAAGATACATTGAGATGTTAAGACACGAAACCATTGGTCTGTGCAATCATACACCACAATCTCTCCTGAGCTCATTCACAGCACCCGGCGCGTGATGCAGGCACATTTTCATTTTTGGGGGAACTATCCCTTTAAGAGCTCTATTGCTCTTTGATAAGTAAGCCCCGCCTCCCTCTTCTGTTTGGTGTGTGATTTAATGGGTGTGTGTGTGTTTCAGTGAGCCGCCGGGACGTGGAGGACTCTGGGCCAGTCGCTCACTTCCCTCAGTTCTCTTACTCCGCCAGTGTACGAGAGTGACCGACTCCGTCCCATAATGCATCACGATGGTGTGTTTCAGTGCACAGATGGATCTCTCTCACTCAATGAATGTATTGATTACCGGTGCTCAGAATGTAAAGCCAAACACGCTGCTGTCGTTACGATCTCATAATCATACGTCTGGATGTAGAACAGCACGTGTTTCTCTCACGAGGTCACAGACAAACACTAAGTGTCATGATTAGAATCTACAAACATTAAAGACTTTCCTCCTGTCCTTCAGACCGAGCGCTGGTCATTTCAAATCTGCTTCCCTTCAGCCTCACACCTCAGATCAAGTGTTTCTAGAACACTGAGCAGATCGGCACGTATCAGCCTGTGCATCACTCACTGCAATGTTTGATCATAATAGAAGCTAAAGCCGTCACTTTGATGACCCACAGCAGACACACAACTGAAGCATTTCACTGGGTCTCATATATAAAGGTGCTGGATCATATTTAATTTGCACATTTCTAAGATCTCAGAATGATCAAACACATTTCACACACGTTCTCCTCGTCTCTTCTGATTGAGAGTTCAGGGTGTTCTCTCCAGTAAAAGCTCTTTAAGTGTAATGGTACTCTGATCTGGACTGATTCTTCTCAAGTGAGCGTCAGAATAGCTTTGGTCGTATCTCCAGATGAACTCTTTCTGGACTGAAGCAGCTCATCAATCATTTTCTAGAAGAATCTGATCATCAGGATCTTTTGAGGAGCTTTACTTTCACTGTTCCTCAGCAGAGCCATGATCTTCACAAAACATCTCACATCTTCTGAGGAGCCTTTAGTTCTTCTCAGCGTTGCATTATATGTTTGATCATCTCAATCTCATTGTCCCGACAGAGATATAGAGTAACAGCTGATATTCAGATCATTTTATGTCAGTGTGTGCTCCGTGTTACAGTGTCTGTTATAAAGATCTCACTGATTTACAAGCAGCAGAATTCATCTTAGAATTATTTCAATCTGCAGTTTGAGTCTGAATGGTTTTTCCTCCATGTTCTCACTAAATCAGTCTGTATGAGCTTTAAAATCCAGATGTTATAGTGTTAGATACAATACATTTATAAAGAGCTGAATTATTAACTGTTGCAAACTATTAATTTATTTTAATAATCGTGTCTCATCATTAAATGACATGAGTTCGTTAGTTTACAAAAACAAATTTATATTTTCGCTCACGTGACATGCTGCGCAGCTGTCAACTGTGAGCCAATAAGGCTCGAGGAGTCGTCACGTGATCAAAACAGGAAGTAGCGCTGGACTCGGTGGTGATTAATGATCATCGATCTCTATGAGAAGACGGAGCTGCTGTCTGATCGCTGTCAGTATGACATTACTCCTCTTCATCATCTTCATCTGCGGCTCCTTCAGCTCTCACGTGAGTCTGATCGATCGATGACGTGGAGATTGTTGACAAATGGTCGTTGTTTCACCTGCGTGTGTGTGTCACCGCGGAACTGCTTTAAATACTGTAGTGCTACCATCCGATTGTTATTTTAAACATTACCATAGTACTTGCATGCTACGGGTCCATAAAACATGGTATTACGGTGGGACTATGGTAAATCCAGGCTAGTACTGTGGTACATGTTGGTACGAAAAAATTGTATGTGTCGGTATATCGCGGTTATTGTGTGATTATTGATTGAGTAAACGAAGCTTTGATGATGATGATGTTCCCAGGCCAGTGTGGCGTCTAGATCTCGGACTGAGTTCAGGGTTTCCGGTCGAGCTCTGTATAAGCTAGACATCTCCTGGCCCAGGAACCCCGAGCACTTCAGCGGACAGGTGTTTGGTGTAGCTGTCAATCATCTGAGCGGGCTGGTGTATGTGGCTCAGGTGAGTTCTCTGTCCAATCACACCTACAACACAAAGAGTTAGAAACTAGTTCAGACAACAAGTCAGAATTGTGAGATGTCATCTGAAAGTTGATTGTGAATTCGATACAGTATCGAGAAAAGACAAAATCACAGTTTGGTAAGAACATAGAATTGTGATATAAAGCTGAAAAAAAAGCAGAATTGCAAGCTGTAACAACAGTTCTGAAGAAAGTCAGGATTGCAACAAACTCACAATTTGAGAAAAATGTTAAAATCATAATCTGCTAAATAAAACACAGTTAGAAAAAAAGCAGACGTGTAAGAAAAATGCACAGTTCTGAGGGAAAAAAACAAAATGATGACATAAAATGTTATTTAAAAAAATTTAATACATTTAAATTTAATTTAGCGAGATATGGATAGTCAAGATATTTCTGTCAGTAATGGGCTTCTGTAAGTCTGAGAGCATCAGTGGTCTCGCTGCATCCTGTGTGTGTGTGTGTGCTCCTGACAGAGAGGGGATAACATCCCTAAGGTGCTGGTGTTCAGCACAGATGGAGACTTCCTGCAGGCCTGGAACACCAGCAGCCTGGAAATGCCTCATGGGATATTCCTGGCCAACGCATCTTCTGATCCCACGCTGTGGATCACTGATGTAGGGAACGGTAGGTGTCCTTTGCTCAGCTGTGTGTGTGTGAATAAGTAACACTTGTGTGTGTGTGTGTGTGTGTGTGTGTGTATAAGTAACACTTTTGTGTGTGTGTTTCAGGCTCGTTCGGACACACAGTGAAGCAGTACTCTCCTTCAGGGAAGCTGCTGAAGGTTCTGGGGTCTCCAGGTAAAGCTGGATCTTCTCTCAGTCCGCTCCAGTTCGATCAGCCGGCGGAAGTGTTCGTCCACAGCTCTGGAGAAATCTACATTGTGGACGGAGACGGCGGCATGAACAACCGACTCATCAAACTCTCCAGAGGTGTGCTTTTAGCATCACTGACTCCGTGTCTCACCTTTCCTTCTCATCAATCATTTCTGCTTCATTGACAGGTTGTGTGTGCATTTTTTACTGTCTTTCTCTTTTTTACTTCATCTCTTTTTTACTATAATTTTAGTTAATGTTTAGATAATACATATCTGCAGGATAGAATGCATGTTACTCCAGAATGAGGGTTTGTTTCGTGTCAGATCTGCAGGTGCTGTGGATGCACGGAGAGAAAGGACAGGGACTCGCTCAGTTCTACATCCCTCACAGCGTCGCAGTCGACAGCTTCCAGAGGGTCTGTGTCAGCGCTCAGATCATATATTCACATGCACCCATTCACATCCATTGATGCAGAGACACATTTCTCCAGTTCTGTCTTCGTAAGTGTTCTGTGTGTTCAGGTCTGGGTTGCCGACAGAGGGAACAAGCGTATCCAGGTGTTTAACTCTGTGACAGGTGATTGGCTGGGCTCCTGGGGCAGCTGTTTTAAAGAGGACGCTCCGTACTCCGTTAGGTGTGTTAAACCCCGCCCCCTCTCTCTCTCTCTCTCGCTCTCTCGCTCCAGGTGTTTGAGATGCAATAATGTGTGTTTGTGACCCGCAGACTCACACCGGACCAGAAGTACCTGGTGGTGGCTCAGTTGAACACCAATCAGGTGACTCTGCTGGAGGCTCCGCCCGTGGGCATCATCGGCCAGTGTCAGGTGGCCAGCAACATCCAGCTGGCCGAGGACGTCAAGCCTCACCTGGTGGACCTGGACCTGAAGACCTCAGCGCTGTACGTGGCAGAGATCGGAGCCAATCAGGCACAGAAGTTCATTCCTGTGACGGCCGCCGGTGTTTAGAGGATCAGAGACCGGAGAAATCAGCCCAGATTATAACTTTAAGAGCTCAAACCTGTTTGACTTGAGGATAAAATTGAAATATATGATATATTTATGGTTAGAAATGAACATAATATCTTCATGTATCATGATCTTTAATGAATTTCCTAATGATTTTAGTCATAAAAGAGAAGTGTATAATTTTGACCCATACAGTAGATTGTTTATTGCTTTTGATCTTCAGGGTCAGAAATATTCAGTTTACAATCACACCACAGTCAGATCTTGTTTTCGGGTGATTATCATGAAGGAATAAAGGGACAGATATCGTTGTGTGGATGATCTTGTATTTTTCCACTGGTGTTTGTTGATGTGGGTATAATGCGTGTGTTTAATCTTTTTTGAGAAAATAATGTTGATATGAATTATATAACTTAAGCTTTGTATATAAATGTATTATTCCTAAGCTTTTATGATCTTGACTTGTAAACACACGAGCTGAATGTCATATTTTACAGCTTTGGATCTGTGGAGAGTTTGTGTTGTGTCATGGTCTTAATCTGAGCGGATTGTCTTGAGAAATGGTTATTGGTTAGTTTAGCTTAACCTGTTGACCGTGTTGGAGATGTTTGTGTTTGTGATTATCATGGTATTTAAATATTATAACTGAAGAACTCAGTAAACTGAGATGGGTTTTAATTTGTGTTGACGAGGAATCATCTTTGACTGTCAGACTGTCTCGATGTGTATTGAATGTAAATAAAGACATGTGTTTGTAGTTTTTTGTGGTCATGTGTTGCTGTGAATTATTCCGTTTTAATCAGAGCTGCTGCGGGACTAATGAAGGCACGTTTACTTTTAGGAAAATCAAATGGAAGGGAACGCAATACATTAATACGGTCACATGTGATTCAGAGTTTGTAAATACACTGCTCTAAATAAATAAATAAAGAGAACCCCTGTTTAATATGTTTTATTAGCACAGCAAAAATACAGTCGTGTTGCCAAAGACTTCCATATAAAAGGGGGAAACACAGTTAAAAAGTAAAAAAACAACTATACAACACACATTTACCATTAAATTTGACGAAGTGTGTTATAAACCCAACACAACGCATCTCTGCAGCGCACAAAAGAATAATGTCAACAACGACGAGGGCTACTTCTGAGAGCTGCCCCACACACTGCCTGATCAGATTCAGATACGTTCAAATGATTATTTTATTCTGACTAACATAGTTTTTGTTCGCGTTAAAATTTATTAACAACTATCAACCCGTATAATCCTTCTCGAGGTCTTCAGTTGTGGTGTTTTTTTGTGTCGTTTCCGGCTTTTCCCGCTGGCAGCTGTGAGCGGCGCGCGCCCTGAGTGTTTTGGGATCGGATAAACATGGCGGAGCTGAAGGACTGTGCAGAACTGAAGGTAAGTGCAGAATTAAACGCAAAGCCGACTTTATAAATGCCACAGCGATGTGTGTGCTGGTGGTCAGCAGTGATTTCTCTCACACACACACTCGGTTCTGCGGGGAATGCAGCGGCTCGGGTGTTTGTTTGTGTGCGCGATGAGTGAACTCCGGACAGGCTAAAGGCTAAAGCTAATCTTCTGCACACAACACACTGACAATAAAAACTCTCGACGAAAAAGCAGTGGTTATTAAATACCCGTGTTTCTGATAAACATGTCTGTTATTTTGCTGTCTGATGAAATATTTCGATCAAACGAGCTCTTATCGCGGTTATATTGAGTCGACTCCATCATATGTGGAAGTCAGATCAAAACAAACGCTGTTTTCATTAAACAAGCTTACCGAATAACCCAGGTATATTCCATTTAGTCTGATTTATTGCTTTATGAAACAGGCCTCTGATCATATTTAGCACTGATTCACATTTAAAGAGAAAAAACACACAGATCTCAGCTGATCGCATCAGTAATCAGCTCTTTAGACTGGTAGATGTCAATCAAAACACCTGGATCGAGCTCATGTTTTATGCAGGAATGGGCGGGGCGAGCGTTTAAACGCGTTTTGAAATGCGAATATTGGCGGGTTACGTTATATACTCGCGTGACGTTAGATATTAAGAGATCTTTTTGCATGTAGTTTTCATAAATGGTTGGGGGAGGCCGTGTGTCCATCTTTATTTATTTCAGACGCATGTTCAAATTCTGAACCTTTTAAATTCCTTCGAGTTTATCTTAAATGTCTGTGATGACGCTTTCCTCTGAAGGACTTCTTGAAGATCATTGGGTCCTAGAGATTCAGAGAGAGTTTGCAGCATCAGTCGTATCTGTCAGAGGTGAGTATGTTCAAAAGAAAATTTAAAAACATGCTCACCCTTATATCATCAGATCTGGAGGAATGCCTCAGCAATGGATGTGAATGGGTCATCTGGAGAAGACTAAATCTGTAAAGTTTAGGGCTGTTTTGAACTGATTTGGTTAGATTCAGACCAGAACACTTTTTCACTGGAGGAAGTTATTTGTGTTAAAAACATCTTAATGCTGGATTAGTTTGATCTTCTGTCTTCTCCAGATGTTCACCGATGGACTGAAGTGCTGTGGATTATTGTGATGTTTATATCAGACTCTCATTCTGACGGCACACATTCACATCCATTACTGAGACACTGATGCAGAGACACATTTTTCCAGATCTGATGAAGACATACACTCGTCTACATCATCTCTGATGATCTGAGGATGAGCTTTTTTTTCCTGTAATGTGCTGTGTGTGTGTGTAGTTGATGATTCAGCAGGAGAAGCCGTTGGCGGGCATCATGCCGGTGGTTTGGCCCACGCTGCTTGATCTCAGCAGGGATGAGTGTAAGAGAATCCTGCGCAAACTGGGTGAGTCTCGCTGAAGTGTGTAAGCAGCTGTGCTCTGTGTGTGTGTCGATGATGAGCTCACGAGTGTGTGTGTGTGTGTGTATTCAGAGCTGGAGGCGTACGCCGGTGTTATCAGCGCCCTACGAGCTCAAGGAGATCTCACCAAAGACAAGAAGGAGCTGCTGGGAGAACTCACTCGAGTGCTGAGGTGACACAACCTTCATTTCATCATAACTACAGTCTCTCTCTGATAGCTCTGTGTCACATTGAGCAGCCAAACCTACAATAAAATATTAAAAAAAATCATTCTTGCAATTCTGAATTGTGTAATATAAACTAGCAATTGAGTTGAAATAATAGATTGTCACAAAAAAAAGTCAGAATTGCGTGAAAGAAACGTGTGATTCTGAGAAATAAATGTAGAACTGCAGGATTACATATTTATCTAGTGATTGTGAGGGAAAAAGATGCATTACGTCTTTAATAGATTTAATTCAGTGGCAGAAATGGGCTCGAAAAGAATCATGAAAAAATTTAACTTTTATATAAAATTTAACTAACATTTGTAAGAATAATAAATCAGAATATTATAATTATATTTGATGGACCATGTGACACTGAAGACTGGAGTAATGACACTAAAAATTGAGCTTTAATCACAGGAGTAAATAAACTTAAAAACGGTTAAACTATTTCACAATATTACTGCCTTTGCATCAAATAAATGCAGGCAATATTCTGCTTGTTAAAAATAAATGTCATGCGATAATGTGTCCAATCAGATTTACAGACTTTTGTCCGTCATAAAAAAAAAATCCGATCAGGTTTTGATCTGCGTTTTCACATCTGTAGCAATCATTTTGACAGGAAAGGATGATGAAAAACGCAAGGAGCGCTGCTGTTCAGAAGTGTTTGACAGTGATGTCGAGTGTGTGACGTGTGTGTGTTTTGTTCTGTCAGTATCTCGACGGAGCGTCATCGGGCCGAGGTGCGCAGAGCCGTGAATGATGAGCGTCTGACCACCATCGCGCATCAGTGAGTGTCTTCTGTTAGTCAGGTCTGAGCGCTCTAGAGCTGACGCTGGACTAATGCTGGTGTGTTCTGCAGCATGTCGGGGCCCAACAGCTCCTCAGAGTGGTCCATCGAGGGCCGCCGGTTGGTTCCTCTCATGCCCAGACTGGTTCCTCAGACGGCCTTCACTGTGATGGCCAACGCGATGGCCAACGCCACGGCACACCAGAACTCCTCGCTGCTGCTGCCCGCCGAGACCGCCAACAAAGAAGGTACGAGTCATTACTACAGTCAGTGTTACCGCTGGACACCGTTACTCCTGTGAGTAATGCATATAGTGTTGAGTTACTCACTTTTATTAATTTGTAAGTTTTTATATAAAGTAACGTAATATGACTTTTAAAGCCTATTTCGTGAATGGAGAAAGGATTCGGCATGGATTCTGAGATTTCTCTGAAGGCCTGTGATTCTTTCTGGAGCAGGTTCTGAGTTTAGTTCTGAACAGCAGGTGGCGCTGCAGGCTTCAGAAACAGCTGTACTCTGAGCGTTAAACACACTGAACCTAAAATAACCATTCCTAAGATTGGAGAAGGTTAGAGTGAATCACAAGAGTGTTCAGAGTGAGTCATCAGTGTTTGAGAAAATCTGCTGTTAAACTCTATCCGCACACGTTCAGAAGATCTCAGAATCAGTCCCGCATGTGTTTATCATCACAGCCCCAGAAATTATTCATGGGCTCACTCTGAGTGTGCGGTGTGTGTGTGTGTGTTTTGCAGTGGTGGTGTGTTACTCGTACACCAGCACCACCTCTACTCCACCCAGCGCGTCAGCTCCGAGCAGCAGCAGCACAGCAGCCATCAAATCCCCTCGACCCGCCAGCCCCGCCTCTAATGTGGTGGTGCTGCCCAGCGGGAGTACGGTCTACGTCAAGAGTACGTCTCACACACACACTCTCTCATACAGACACACACACACACACACACAAACACTTGACTTGATTCAATGACACATACATTTTAACAGTCACTTGTCTCCACCTAGTGGACAAACAATGCAGTCGACACTATACAATATTTTTTTTAAAGTGCCGGTTACTTCAAAAAATGACCCGGTGTTTCTGTGATAGCATGAATGCCTGTAAAGACTGTTCTAAACAAGCTTACTATCTGTTCGTTATGTCTGTCAGGCGTGAGCTGCTCTGATGAGGATGAGAAACCTCGTAAGAGGCGGAGAACCAACTCCTCTAGCTCCTCCCCCGTGCTGCTGAAGGAGGTGCCTAAAGTGGCCACGCCCATTTCCAAAACCATAACGGTTCCGGTGAGCGGCAGCCCTAAGATGAGCAACCTGATGCAGAGCATCGCCAACTCTCTTCCTCCGCACATGTCCCCGGTGAAGATCACCTTCACCAAACCCTCCACCCAGACCACCAACAGCACCACGCAGAAGGTCCTGCACTGCTCTCTCACTGCTCATAGTACTGAATACAGCGACACAAAATGTATATCTTGGATAAACGCTGTTCTGTTTAAGTTTATAATAATCAAATAATCCTGAAAGAAGTTTCACAAGGCCCGAATAATATTAAACAGCACAACTGTTTCCAACATTGATTATAAAGCAGCATATTAGAGTGATCGAGGTCTGGAGTAATGATGCGGAAAATTCAGCTGCGCATCACAGAAATAAATGACAGTTTAACACACATTCACGTAGAACACAGATGTTTTAGAATGGCAATAATATTTAACATTTTTTTCATGCATTTTCTTGATCAAAGGCAGCAGTGGTGAGCTAAAGACACTTACTGACATCAAATGCTGCATGAAGAATCTCTGAATCATCATATGTTTGAATGATTCACTGAGTCGACTCTGTGCTGCAGGTGATAATCGTGACGACGTCTCCCAGCTCCAACTTTGTGCCGAACATCTTGTCGAAGTCACACAACTACGCTGCTGTGTCCAAGCTGGTGTCCAGCGCCGCGCTCTCCGCCTCCAGCCACAAACAGACCATGGTGATCTCCGCCGTGGCACCGGGGCCCAGTCCTGTTGCTGTGACGACCATGGTGTCCTCCACACCTTCAGTGGTGATGTCCACCATCGCGCAGGGTCAGTGTGTGTGTGTGTACTGGTTTCTGTGGTTTACAGGGACACAAATTAGTGTAATGACAGAGGTGCTACAGTTTGATGGTGGTTTATGAGGACACTGCCAATGTCCCCAATTCAAAAACAGACTGAATGAGCTGAGTGTAATCAGATCAACAGTGAAAGCTGACACTGTTTTCTAATAATATCTCCCAAGGCTAACATGTAAAACCTAAAAAGTAAGGGTCCTAATACTGAACCTTGAGGTACTGCACTTGTGTGTTAATGTGTGTGTGTGTATGTGTGTGTTCAGGCGGCTCGTCCGCAGCGGTGAAGGTAGCCTCCACTCGTCTGCCGTCTCCCAAGGCTCTGGTCAGCTCTCCGTCTCAGATCCTGCAGATTCCTAAAGCTCAGCAGCAGACGGCGGTTCAGTCTCCTAAAGGCCTGCTGGCCTCGTCTCCTCAAAGCACCGCCGGAGCCAAACCCACCATTCAGATCAAACAGGAGTCCGGTGAGCACGACACGGGCTGCACCACTGATCATTAGTATTATACCTATTATTACTATAATAATAAAAACAATTATTTTAGGCCTATTGGTTTATATAATCACAAAACTTGGGGCTGGATTGTGCAGCCTTACAAACAAGGATGACAAACCTAGCGCTTTTTTTATTTGAATTGCTTTCATAGTTTTTATTAGGAATAGTTCACCCAACTATAAAAATTACCCCATAATTTATTCTCTCCCAAGCCGTCCTAAGTGTATATGACTTTCTTCTTACAGACAAACACAGTCTGAGTTTTTTGTATTTCTCTGTCCTCGTTTCTTTACATTATGAATGCATCGAGTCAGATACAGTTATATTTTCTTTCAAGATTCAAGATTGTCTGTTGTCATTTTCATTTTAATGTATTTGTCCCTTTTCATTTACCATATAAATATATATATACGCAAAATAAGTTTTTTTAAATTTTGTTTATTTAATGAAACAGCTCTGTATTGATTGTGTGTGTGTGCGCGCAGGAGTGAAGATCATCACACAGCAGATGCAGCCCAGTAAGATCTTACCCAAACCATCCAGTGCAGCGCTGCCCAGCAGTAGCTCCGCCCCCATCATGGTGGTCAGCAGCAATGGAGCCATCATGACCACCAAACTGGTGTCTAATCCCACAGGTACACACACACACACACTCACACACATATATATATATGTCATTTTAATGTTGTTTGTGTGTAATTTGAATTTCCACACAATTGTTGATTATAATTGATAAAGAGGGGTAAATGCAGTAAGACATGGTGTTAATATGGTTACATTCAAAACCATGCTTTTTTTCACATTCTCTCGTTGATGAGCTATGATCAGACCCCGCATGGTTTCAGCTAAAAAATGTCAAGTTGTGACTGTTTTATAAAATCAGAGTTCTTCTGGGTCCAGTTCGGAGGGGTTTTGCGTACAGTTTCATTCAGTCAGAGTGAATACGAGGGTCTCTGATGTGTGTCTGTTTCAGGCTCCCAGGCGACGTACACCCGGCCGTCTGTCAGTCCTGCCATCGGTGCTCGAGTGGCCACGTCTCCCGCCGGAGCCACGTACGTCAAGACCACCAGCGGCAGCATCATCACCGTCGTGCCCAAGTCTCTGGCCACGCTCGGAGGCAAGATCCTGACCACCAACATGGTGTCGGGTAAGAGCATCACAGTCAGAGATCACCACTAAACCAGCCGGGAGGGGCAGCTTTATCAAACTGAGATCCACGCATCATCTGACTTTTCGATGGGACAGTATAAAACAGATGGAGCTCACGGCACAGCATCTGAAATGCTTGAGCAAAATCTTGTCAAAGTGCTTTGTTATATTGTATGCATCAAAATGATCCATGTTTCTTTTATATATATATAATTTCTTTTTTTGCACCATCAGATTCCAGATTTTCAAATAATTGTATCTCGGCCAACAAAGAGATTATTTATTAGCTTTCAGATGATGCATTAAACTCCGTTTGACAAAATAGACCCTTATGACTGGTTTTGTGCTCCAGTTGAGTATATCCGCTGTCTTGACAGGAACCACCACCAAGATCACCACCATCCCCATGACCTCTAAACCCAACGTCATCGTGGTGCAGAAGACCACGGGCAAAGGGACGACCATCCAGGGCCTGCCGGGGAAGAACGTGGTGACCACGCTGCTGAACGCCGGGGTGAGCGATACTGACAGAAAATAACATCTCCATATCGTCTGGGATTTTATAGATTAGTGATAGGTTTAAAGAGATATGTACGTTTTATCAGCATTTTTAAGTCAAATTCTTACATTTAATCAATCAATCAGAATAATGAGACATCTGGGCTGATACACAGCAAACGAATCCAGAAGCTGCGTCTGAAGAGGTGTTTAACACAGGAAATGAATGCTTCACCTGCAGTTACACATGCATAAATAATGTCTTGATGTATTAAACACACAATTCTGAACGGAGACTTTTAAAACCGCCAGCAGGTGGCAGCAAGTCAATGTGATTGAACCCAATCTTTTAAACGATTGATTTGTTCAAGAAGACATTACCATCATGTTGCTCAGAGACACTAAACAGAGCTGTGGCTGGGTCTAAAATTATTTTTGTTAAAAAATCAAAACACTGCTCTGGTGCATCTTGAGACAAAACAAAGACACTTGACACATTTTAAGATGAGTCAGAGCAAGTGTATTTCAGTTGAAACGGCTCAGACATTGTAGTCTAAACCTGGGGATTGTGCTAAATACTCTGTAATGTCAAATCAAACATTATTGAAACGTCATGTGATGCTGGTGTGTGTGGTGATTCATGACGTGTGTGTGTGTGTGTGTGTGTCAGGGAGAGAAGACGCTGCAGGCCGTGCCCGGAGCTAAGCCTGCCATCATCACTGCATCTCGGCCCATCACTAAAATGATCGTGACGCAGCCCAAGAGCCTCGGCGCCGGCATCCAGCCGTCCACCAAAATCATCCCCACCAAGATCGTCTACGGGCAGCAGGGCAAGACACAGGTCACTGCAGCTGTCTACAGCCCCTATTGATACTGAGACAGGAAGTGCAGGAGTGTAGCTCAATCAGTTCATGAAGCTCTTTTAATGGAGAATATGAATTAACATTAATATCTTAAATCATTTTATTTGTAGAGTAAATGAGTCTGTGATTGGTCTGTAATGATGTTGTTGTGCGCAGGTCCTGATCAAGCCCAAGCCCATGGCGTTCCAGACGGCGGTGGTCAGTGAACAGACCCGGCAGCTGGTCAGCGAGACGCTTCAGCAGGTGTCACGCTGCACAGAGTCGGCCATCGGCTCCGGTCAGGAGGGGGCGCTGAAGGACGAGTCGACCTCATACACCGAGAGCAGCCTGGTGACCTCCGACAGCACTCACGGTCAGATCACTACTGCTGCTCCTTCACTCAAGAGTACTCAATTCAGCTTTGACCTACCCAACACGGGTTCGAAATAACAGCTTCCTGCAAATACGCAGCCACTCTGGTGTGGGCGTGGCCTAAATGTGCTCTGTCCAATCAGCATGTGTGTGCTGTGTGTGTGCAGACGCTCCGCCGGTGGTGCACCTCATCACCTCCAGAGGCCAGGAGTGGACGGAGCAGGAGGTGTCAGTGGAGGCCAGCCCCACCATCATCTACCAGGACATGAGCGGAGAGCCTCAGTCAGCCGCCTCCACCATCAAAGCCCTGCTGGAGCTGCAGCAGACCAGCGGTGTGTGTCCCAGCCTGCCCACTTTAGTGCTGTTTGAGTATAACTCATATCTGCAACGCTAACAGAGTTCATTGCTAACAGAGATATTATCATAGCCGTTTCAAGGGTTATTTCACCCCAGAATGAAAATTGTGTCACCCTCATGTCGTTTCAAACACATGGTTCATCTTCAGAACACTAATTAAGATATTTTTGATAATATTTTTCAGAAGTGTTGCCGTGGTAGCGAGCAAACTCTTCTTCCTGTTTCTAAACTGTGTTTGTGTGCTGTTTCAGTGAAGGAGAAGAGCGAGGCCAAACCTCGGCAGCACTCTATCGATCTGAGTCAGATGGCCGTGCCGATCCCGGTGACAGCGGAGAGAAGACAGTCCCCGGAGCCGTCGGGTCAGAGCGCCGGAGACACGGACCCCGGAGCCGAATACATCCCCATCGGTAACAACCACAGGCTTCCGCTAACCAAGCTCGAACATCACAGAGCTCATTAGTGTGTACCTATTGCATTAAAGTGTTTTAAACGTACAGATTGGCTGTTTAATGACTAAAACAACTGAAGAAATGAGTTTAAGATGGATCACGCAGCATTTACTTCTGTCATCATTTACTCACCCTCAAGATGTTCCAATTCTGTATGTTTAACCAAACCGGTGACACTACCCACTCACTTCCATAGTATGGGCAAAAAAAAGTACTGTGGATGTCAGCGGGTACTGTCATCGGTTTGGTTCCCAGCATTCTAGTGTAGAGCAGAAGAGTTTAGATCAAGTGGAGGGAGAGTAGCTGATGACAGAATGATGGTTGGGGGTTGTTTCAGGTAAAGTGTGTAAGGCTGTGATTGGAGGAGACGTGTCTGCATCCAGCAGCCCGAGTCCATCAGCCTCGTGTCCGGCCTCAGCAGTGCCCCTGACGGTCAAGAGCACCCCCGCTGCGTCAGGACAGGTCAGAAACACACTCGTCTGAATACATCAACACTGACCCTCCTTAGTTACTGTTGCCATGACCGACAAACAGCGCGGTTCTCACGCAGTGAAAAATGACTCTCAATTTTCAGATTTTGACATTTTACAAGAAATTCAAACAAAAAAATACTAAAAATAAAAATTTTGTGGCTCTTTTATTTGTCGTGATTGCTTCAGCTCAAACACATTACCTGCTGTCTTTTTTTTGGTTTACTTTAAGAGAGAAATAAACATAAATGATCTAGGGATGCAGGGCACTGGATTTCTGCCGATATTTTTAAACTCATTTTAACCGATAACGGTATAAACAACACCAAGTCTCTCCTGTGCAGAAATATTTTTATTTAATAATATCGTCGAATGTCAGCCAAACACACTCAACGTTGTTGCCAAATGGGCTCTAAATACTCCAGTGATGTTAAAGGTGTGTGTGCAGGTGGAGGCGTGTCTGGCGCAGGTGAAGCCGCTGCAGGAGCAGGTGTTGGTGGAGGAGGGCGAGCTGGAGGGAGATACTCTGGATCCTCAGACCGGTTTGTTCTATCGCTCGTCTCAGCAGCACCGCAGTCCTCCGCCCAAACCTGCAGCTGGCCTGTCTGACACACCCACTTCTTCCAAGAGGGTGGAGCCTGTGGCGGTGCGAGTCTCTGTTCAGAGGGTGTCTGCGTCTGCACTGGTCTCCTCCACCCCTACACACACACCGCAGCTGCCCAGACTGCAGCAGGCTCCCTCCTCGCACCAACGGCCCAACACGCACACACAGCTGTCCCAGCCTCCCCCGCTGCAGGCCCATCACCCCGTGGGCTCCGGGAAGACGCCCGGCTGCAGCCAGGTGAGCATCCAGGTCTGTGTTCACGCTGCTGCTGACATTTTTAGATCAGAAACAGCTTCAGCTACTCAGTATTATTTCTGTCTGACAGTCATTCATATTATCACAGAAACACTGGGGTGAAAGGTTATAGTTCAGATGTTTATGGAAGCAATTAAAATGGAGCAAGTCATCAACTCGTGCTTCAGATAACGCTTGTACGGACTGCATCGTTTCTCCAGTCGGTGGAGACAAGAGACTGTTAAAAAAAGAGATTCATTTAAAAACACTGAGTCACTGAATCATTCATTCAAACCTTTTTTTTTTTTTTGTATTAAAGGGTTATTAAAAGCTCACCCTCATGTCATTACAAGCCCGTAAGACCTCGATTCATCTTCAGAACACAAATGAAGATATTTTTGATGGAATGTGAGAGCTCTCTGACCCTCCATAGACACTGATGATATTAGCACAGTCAGCGCTAATTAACTTTTAATAATTATATATATATTTTATATTTGTATCGGTACCGATATTGATGAGACTGGACTGAAATAAAGTGGTATCGCTCATCACTTGTTAAAAACTACACTGCAAACAGTTATTTTCTTGCGTAGTATTGTTGCCTTGTTTTCTAGTATAAATATCTAAACAGTCTTGATTAAAAATGCTTCAAGATATTAAGTTTGAATGTATGTATAAACAATTTGAACAAGATGATTTTTCTTACACCATTGGCGCTTATTACAGAAAGCAAGATATTAAGTGATTTTACTCTAAAAGTAAATTCATCTTTATTGAAGAATATTTAGATGTTTTTTCTAGAAGGCAAGATGAATTCTTAGCAGTGTATCCTAGAGCGCCATCTGCTGTTAGAAACAGATTCACGAGAGAAGGGCAGTGCTTTGGGAAGATGGCGGTGGGTCAGTGACGGTTCTGTGTCTCAGGTCCAGCAGCCGATCATCACGCAGGGAGCAGCGGTCACTAAGATCACGTTCGGCGCTCATCAGTGCCCCCCGGTGTCCAGCAGCGGCGAGGCGTCCAGCAAGCTCCAGCCCGAGTCCAGCACCAGTCGCTCGGCGGCGGCAGAGAAGAGCTCGGTCTCAGACATCCTGAAGATCTCCATGATGGAGGCAGAGATCGACCCCAGCGCTGAGCCCATGGTGGTGGACTCGTCCAGTGACTGCGGGCCGCTGACCAAAGCCCCGAGCGCCTCGCCGCTGATCAGCAGCTCCAAACAGACCGTCGCTCACGGAGCCTTCAGCCGAGCCAAGAGCAAAGACCTGGACATCATACAGGTGCTCCAGCACTCGCGCGCCAACATAGAAACTTGTTTGAGTCAAGATCCATCTACTGTACGGGGAAATGACTTCAGAGATTAGTCTTGTTTTAATAAAAAAAAAACATTTATATATGTGGGGTAAGAAAATAATTTTAATTCAAAGATTTTTGCCGCCCTGCTGGCAGATATTTGTGCTTGTTTTTAAGGAAAAACTCATTGAATTTTTATATATTTTATTAGCACAAAACAAGGCAATATCTTGCTTCCTTTTACAGTAAATTCATCTTGACTAACCCGACTGTAACACATGGTTGTGACCTGCTGGTGTCAGTGCTGTTCAGTGACTGGAGGAGGAGGATCTTCATCTGTTCAGTTCTTAGAATTCTGGGGGTTTTCTCCAAATTCATTCTTTTTCTAGACTAATACATACTTTTCTGGAATTCAGGTTTTAGTTCTTTGATGGTTCAATGAGATAGAAGCATGTCGTATTAAAATCATGAAATGTAGCAATTTATGAAACGACAAATATTTTTTCTAAGTATTCTAAATATAAAAATATAAATATTTAGTTTAGTAAAAATGTATAATTCCACTTCATTTGTACTTTTTCATTTCAGTTTGAATATTTCTGGACTCCATTATAATGCATTAATTACATTTGTATAATTTGAATACTAAGTTTAATGAACTCGTACAGTTTAGCCACAATTTAACAACAGAATTAAACTCAAATTCACACAAATTCAGTTTTTTTTTTTTTTACTAAATAGTTTTTTCTCATTTGTTTTTGAATGGATTAATTTATTTGTAATTTAACAAACCATAAAAAACAAAGCAGATCGCGCACACACTGACTGTACCAGAAAAGTACCAAATTTACTGAGAAATGCCGTTTCACGACCAAAACGTAGAAATAAATGTGGTACTTTTTTGCACGGTGGGATCTGGTTTGTTTATCAGACACTTTGTTGGTTTTGGTTTCCTGCGCACACATCTATTTATTGACGCTTTCAAAAGTCCGTTCTCCTGTACAATACAGCATTTTTGTCTTGTTTTCTAAACATTCTTCAAGATGCATTTACTTGACAAGATAAAAAAATAAACAGAGAGAAAATTTGTACGAACATTTTAAAAATAGTATTAATTCAAAGGCTAATGAAAAAATGAATACATTAGTTGCTTGAAAACAAGACTTAATGTCTCTGATCTCTTCACTTGTAGAGTAAATTTCACTTGATTCAAGAATGTTTAGCTATTTATACTAGAAGACAGGACAGAAATACCAAGAAAATATATGCATTAATTTGAGCTATTCTTATCTACATTCACACAATAAAACTAAATAATAATAAATGCAGTATGCACAGAATCAGCGGATACTTTGTTGAATTTGGTGCTTCAGAGGAAGTCATATGAAAGGCTGATGTAGCTGAGGTCATGTGACGTGTGTTTGTGGTCAGGTGATCCCGCAGTACTCCATCATGCCTGACTCCAGCCAATCAAACGTGGTGGTGGAGCCCAGCGGCTTTCTGGAGATCACCGACTACACCAGTCAGCGTCTGGACGAGGAGGCCGCCATGGAACAGGAAGTGGACAGCAGCAACGATGAGGGGGCGGCGGCCAGCCCCGTGGCCGACCAATCACAGTGAAGCGTGCGGACCAGACTCCTCGTGTTTGTGCTTCATCACGGCTGTATAGAGAATCATGCAGTGAGTTTGTGCTGTAGAGGCACACCTTACTTTACGGAGAATCCGATTCCTGGCGGAACCTTAGGAACATTTGTGTTGATTTCTACTTAAAGAGACAGCGCGCCAAAAACTAATCACTCTGTCTACAGCTTCCAGTTGATCAAACCTGCACAAAAGATCATATTTAGATGAATGGGATAGAACAAACCATTGAGTTCAAAAATACAATAGAAATCGATGGGTACCGGCAAATATTTGGTGACCAGCATTCTTACAATATATCTCTGAATTGTTGAAGACGACGGAAGATATTTCACAGGGACATACATCCCATTTTTGTAAAAAAAAAAATGAAAAAGATAAATATATACTTTAAAGATTATGTGTATGTTACCAAACAGTTGACGGTAGCCATTGACTTCCATAGTATAGAAAATGGAATGCAATGGAAGTCAGAATATTGCTACAGGTTTGGAACAGGCTGATGGTGATTGGTGGATGACAGAGGGATCGTTTATAGGTGCACTGTCTCTTTAAGTTATAGTTTTAATTAGAGCTGATGGACTGGAACCTTCCAGAGGATGATGATGATGATGAGCGCTGCTTCATCAGGACATTTTGTGACTCCGCCTCCGCTTGTGTTCTGCTCTCTGATTGGTGTAAATAGCATTTGTTGTCTCGTTCGAGTCTGGTTTGTGCTGATGGATGTAACGCTCAGCATTTTAACTCATAAACTTTACTACAAAGCTTTGTGTGTGCTCTGTGTGTGTGAGTGTGTTTGTACAGGTGAGCGGGCGGGGCTGAGGGCGGGCGTGGCCACAGGTGTGTGTGTGTGTGTGGAAAGTACCACTGTCATTATAAGGGCCAATTTTCCCTGCAACTCCACATTGTGATGGAAACAAATGAGCGGTGGGCGTGAGCGCAGGACAGGGGCTTTTAAAGTGTGTGTGTTTCTGGGTGGATTCCACTTTCTGAAGCGGACAGAGATGCAGGGGATGCTGGGACTTTCCCTCGTCCTTACGGATCAAGCTCCTTTGGGACAGATGATTTGAATCTTCATCTCAACCGAAGGGTTTCACTTTCTGAAGGAAACACACACAGATCCACTCAAACCGCTTTTTAATAAAATAACTTTTTTTCTGCTCTTTATTGCTAAAAGTTATTAAAAAAAATGTTATTATTTGAAGAACTGGCCCTACAAAAGACTTTTGTTTCTGTCCAGTTGTGTATATTCTAATAGATGAGTTCTAGTCCTGTCATATAATAAATACACACAGCACACACTCATACGTTCTGTGAACATAAACGTTATTTTGGATGCATTAATATTAACTGAAATCATGAAACAGAATTTTAACAGAGTTCCCTTTTATTTTTTCACTGAATTTAGTGTTTTTGGTTTTAATTTTTCTGCGTGTCGTCATAATGATCAAATGAAATTTTAATAGACAAAAGGCATGTGTAATTGATTGAAAGCAGTTTAACAACAAATATATATATATATTAGGACCCTTCGAATTTATTTTTAAAAGAAAATCAAATTTAGTGCGTTTCAGTTTTAATTTTTCTAACTTTTTAAAGGTTTAATTACAGTTAATGTCATCTCATTAAATAATTAAATTCAAATTCACATACGCGGGAATGAGTCCGTACGAAACGAATGTGAGGTGTATTCGATTGGAACTCTGGGTGATTTCGCTCTTTTCCTCGCCTCCTTTCATTTTCTCAGAAAAGCCTCGTTTGTGTAACGGCTCATTAAACTAATTTGTTTTGACAGAAGTAATTGGCGTGTTGCGTAATGCTTTGATTCTCTCGTCTGTGTGATACTTACTCACCATAACCATAACCAGTACTCTAGAGCTAGTAATAATCACTCTGACAGTGCAGCACGCGTTCTAAACTAGTATCTGCAGAAGAAGAAACGTTGCTCTTCCTGAAGTGTTATGTTTGCAGGAGATTATAGTTCATCTGCATCATTGTTAGTGCTGCTTAAAAAAAACATTATTTAACTTAACGTAATAGAATAGTTCTAAAATAGTACAAATAAAACAATATAGACCTTTAAAAGAAACATAATGACTAAAACTTAAAATAAAAAGGAAATGTAAAAATCAGAACGAACAGGTGTGTTTTCTAGGAACGCTCTAATAATATCTCACAGCGCTGGCTGTGAAGATGACACGATACGAGCTCAGAATAAGTTCCCCGGCTGAAGTCATCGCTGTATGTTTTGCTTTTAAAGCGCTATAAATAAATCTTTAATGTGTGTGTAATGCAAATAGCCAGCGGGATCCACCACACACTGGACTTTCAGTTTCAGTTTCAGCTGGACGCAGTCAGATGCTGGGAAACCCCTGTAATGAAGATGACCTTCATCTGCTGATAATTCTAGAGCTGATGGGGAACGGCCGAGTTTGAAGAAGTAGTAAAGGTGAGAATCTTCCAGCGAGTGATGAAGAGAAGCTGCTCGGGACGTCCCAGATCACCCTGGAGTGCTAAACTAGTCACGAGACGCCTTTAAAGTTTTCAGCAATGCGTATTACTAATCAGTCACAAAGTTTTGATGTGTAGCTACAGGTGGAAATTAACTTAATACTGAACATGATCTAAATATCCTTATAATCTCCTTTTGGCATAAAAGTGTATGGTTGTGTATTTCTGCTCTGTTGACTGCTGCTGTGCTCCAGGGACACTTATATAAAGCTGGACTCGGGGTCCATGTGGCTCCAATCAGGGGCCCTTCTGGGCTGAATTTATGAGCTGAGTCTGTGTGTGTTTGCTTTGGACGCTCATATTTCTGTTTCTTCTGGAAGAATGGTGCTGATTTATTAAATACAGCAGCTGGGAGTTTGTTTCCTCACACCACTGAAAACAAAGGGTTTTCCCTCAGAAACTACTTCTACATTTCACACACTAATATTGAGACCATTCAAAATAATTTTACTTAATGCATTTATTACGCCTTGGAATGCACATTATGCATGATCTCATGAATAATCATAACCACACTTATTACACATTCTTATTCATTGTTAAACCTTTAGAAAGGATAATGCATTAAAACACACGACAAACACATTTTTCAGATGAATCTGCAAGCATTATAATGCATTTAAAGTTTGGTAATAAGTGTTAATGAGAAGATATGAAGCTGACAGATGTGATGTAGAAGCTTCAAAATTTACAAACAATTCCAAAGAAATGGCAAGAAACATGAATTTTTAACATGATCGTAGAAAAACATGACAAGTGTTGTTTTTAAAATTGCTTTATAATGCTTGTTTATGAGCTCATAAATAATTGAAAAAAAATGCACTATAATACATATTTATTAATTCATCCCACCTTTAGAAAGTATAATACATTAGAAAACCTGACAGACAAAGCTTTAAAGAGGTCACATTATGCTTCTAAAAAGAGCATTATTTTGTGTATTTGGTGTAATGTAATGTGTTTATAGGGTTTAATGTTTAACAAACACATCCTCATCCTGTACATTATTGTTTCTCCTGTAAGCCCCGCCTCCTGAAACTGGTCAATTCATCATTCTAAAAAAATAAGGTGTGTTCTGATTGGCCAGCTATCCAGTGCACTGTGATTGGTCGAATACCTCGAGTGTCTGATGGAAATGCTCCGCCCCTTACCATAACATGATGCTGCGTCCCGGCGCTACGACACCAGAACAATAAAACACATTACAAAGCAGTGAGACATAATTAGTGATGATCATGACTTACTGTAGTTCTTGCCTCTCTTTCTAGTCTCTGTGCACAGCCAGCATAGACTGCTCTGTCAGCTTCAGGAATCAGTCCTCCGTA
>JAUMHG010000050.1:17451658-17462671 GCA_032359395.1 Enteromius anoplus
ACAGACAGAGAGAGTGAGTGTGTCTGTGTGTGTGTGTGTGTGTGTGTGTGTGTGTGTGTGTGTGTGTGAACAGACAGAGAGAGTGAGTGTGTCTGTGTGTGTGTGTGTGTGTGTGAACAGACAGAGAGAGAGTGTGTGTGTGTGTGTGTGAGAGAACAGAAAGAGAGAGTGAGTGTGTCTGTGTGTGTGTGTTCTCACCAGTGTGTGTCCTCATGTGTCTCTTCAGGTCGAAGGTGTCGTTGAAGCCCTTCCCACAGAACCTGCAGGGGTGTCTCTTAATCAGACTGTGGCACTTCAGGTGACGGGTCAGCATACGCTGCAGAGGGAAGATCTTATGACACACGGAGCACAAGAACTCAGAAGAACCGCCGGGATCCCGCGCCTGGAAGCAGAGCACAGACACGTGAGGCTCCTGAAGATACAGAACCTGAAGATCTGCAGCGAGTCTTCACCTTGTTCAGAGGAGGAGGAGGAAGAGGAGTGTGGGGAGCCTGAACTCTCTCCATCCCATAATCCTCTCTGTTCCGCTCCGGAGCAGGTATGTGTTTGTGAACGGCATGAGTGTGTTCAGGCACTGACTCCAGAGCAGCGCCGGGAGCCTGAACCGACTCTGAAACACACACATTTCATTTAGTTTGCTTTATGTGAATAATAAAAATAAAATATTTCAATAATAACAATCTTGTACAAAGTAAAACCTCCAGAATGAACGATAATACAAATAAATAAATAATAATGTAAATAAAGGAAATAGTAAAACAACATTAAGATAAAACAATACAATTTATGTTTATTATAAAACAATAAAATGTTATTACTATAAAACAAAAATAAACTTTAAAAATTTAAAATAAATAAATTTATATAAATAGTTTTGTATTTTGTAATAATAAAGCTATTATTGTATTATAATAATGTATCATAACTAAAACTCTTTGCCTTTATATATTATGTTTTATAATGTTACTTATTCTTAAAATGTTTAAATAAATGAATGAAAATGTCTAAATAATTCATGATGGAGAGTCTTTGTTCTGACTTGATCAAATAAAGCACTTCTGTTAGCGATGAGTGATTCATATATGAATGTATTTACATAAATACACAATAAATACAGCATTTTTCAAACATTTTCAGTTCATGTGTAAAAAACGGATTGCTCATTTTCCCTCATGACGCTCGAACACTTCTTTCTTCTGTGCAACACGAACAAAGATATCTTGAAGAATAGGGGTTAAAAATGCTGATTTGATTTTAATAGATTCTGATTTTGATTCTCTAAATATCAGTTTTCTGTTGATTTGTGAACAAATCTGAACATTAGAAGGTGCTGAAATACACAGAAGAACTTACCAAAGCAGATCATAAATCATGGATTTAATCAACCACAGAAAGATAGTATCAATAAAATCGTCACATTTACCTCTGGAAACACATTTAGAGTCTATAAACTCCAATAATAACTCTAGAGAGGAGCATTACCATCAATATATGCACTAATATACTTCAATATTTAATACATGAATAATCCATCATGTGATGTGATCCTCTGTATAAGTGTTTATATTCCAGCAACAAACTGAAGTAGAAACTATAATGTTTTATCATTTATTTTATCATTAGAACTTAGTGTATATATGTATATAGATTAATAATACTGAGTAATGTGTATGTTAAACATGTTTATTTTATGGTTATTCTTTATTTGAAGGTGTCCTTCTTAAAGTGTAAGTAAGTACTGAGCAATATTAATTAACTATAGTTATTACTTCCCTGTAATCATGCATAATTGTACTCTATGTACATGTAAGGACACCTTCAAATAAATAATTAATTAATTCATTTCTATTATAAAAAAGCTATATAATTAAAATGCTCTTATACAACGGAAAAAAATATGAAATGAATTTACTAAATTGTTTTAAGGTTATTTTAGTTCCACTTCCACTTCCACAACCACTTCCTTAAATTTAATATCATTTTCAGTGTAATCATTTAAAATATATTTTATTAAATTATACTTTTTATGTGCAATTTAATTGATAACTTTAATAACGCTAAAAGAGTTTTGCAAATTTAAATTAAAAAAAGGCTAACGCTGTAACACTTGTTAACTATTAACTACGATTTTTCTCTCAATAAATTCTTTATTTGCTGCTTTTTAATTGTTAGTGCGGTTGTTGTTAAGTTTAGGATTATAAGGTCATGTACAATAAAGCATTAACATGTGCTTAATTAGAACTAATATTCTAGTAATATTCATAATAAGCAACAAACAGGTGTAACTGTAAAATAAAAATTGCAAAGTTAGTCAACTGAGTTTATTTAAATGTTTAGTTTAGTAAACTCACTGGATCTTTTGTTTGGATTTAGATATTTTCCCTCACTGCACCTGACTGTCTTTGTGTCCGAATGAATCAAACTGAATCAGATCTCAAGCTTCTGAGCTCAGGTCCGAGGCCTGGAGAGGATCGTCTGGAGGTTTTCTGAAGCTCACCTGTGTTAGGACTGAAGCAGGGCTCCGGCTCCTTCCACTGCCATCCGCCGCAGGCCGCCTGCTTTCTCTTGACCAGGAACGAGCGAGGCATCCTCAGACTGCTTCACGGCTGGCCGTCTAGAGACTCAATCTGAGAGCGGATGATTTCCATATCTCTGGAGAGAGGAGGACACACCTGTGCTTTAACTGCTGCTCCGCTGGTTTGCATGCCAGGTAGAGAGAATCTGGTCTCCTCATTTAACTGGACCTGCCATGCAAATGGTCCTCCGGCGGCGCAGGGCTGAAGGGCACAGCAAGGCTAGGAAAATCCTGCTTTTATTTCACGTTCCAGTTGATTGTCTGATGGGTTTATGTCACCTAAACTGGGACAAAAGCAATTCAAATGGGCTGCTTTACTGTTGACTATCTGTTAACCCCCGGTGAAGAGCTTGAATGGCTTTCTCTAGTCCTAACAGGTGTGCTTTTCTTCTTCACACGTCAAAAGCTTGGCCATCAGTTACCTGTCAGTCTAACGGCGTCCTGCGCTTTAATGTGCCGATGGGACAAAAACACAGACAGATAGAAGAAGTATATCTTTCTCATGTACTTCAAGCAGAAGCTCTGAAAGGATGGCAACTAAAACTGAAATGGAATAAAAACTGTGTAGACATGGCACTGAACTGAGGAAAACAAAGGTAAAGATGAGATGAACTAGTGTACTGAAGTAAGGGTGATAAAAAATAGACATAAAATGATTAATGAATGTTAAAAAAAGAGAAACCAAAAAGTAGTTAAATATTGCTAAAAAATCTAAATCTAAAACATCTTTAACAAGGAAATATCTACTATCAATAAAAAAATGTAGACAATATAGACATTTAAAAACCAGCTGAAATTTAAGTTGAAAAAACCCCCCAGAAATGAGTCCAAACTAAAACGGCATAAAATTAGATGAATATTTTTTAAAACTTATTAACAAAATGAATTTATTTACACTTGTTTAAATTTACCTTAAATAAAAACAGACATCTTTAAAAGCTTGCTAAAATAGGTTAGAGTTGAAGCACTTACTAAAATAACTAACTGGAAATATTTTAAGACATTTTAAAAAGAAGAAAATTGCAATATTTAAAACAATAACAAGGTTATACACATTTAATATTAAAACTAGTGCTTTCAAACACTAGTTAATTAATCACATCCAAAATAAAAGGTTTGTTTATATAATATATGATAATATATAATATATGAGTGTGTGTATATAAATAAATGTAAATAAATGTGTATATTTATTGTGTATTATGTAAAAATGTTACATTCAAAAATAAGTAGATATTAAAAAATAACACACACAGTACATATAATGTGACATACAGAAAATATAAAAAAAGAAATATGAATATTAACAGATGGAGAGCAGATAAAGTGTGAGTGCTTTATGCAGAAGATGTGATGAATCTGTGTTAATGTGAGAGCTGTGCTCGTGTCGTGCTGCTGAAGGACACACAGGTACACAAGACACCGACACACACACACACACACACAGTAACTGTATGCAAATGTATGGAGGGAGCGCCGGAGCGCGTCTGCGCGGACCGTACGCAGCTGACCGGAGACGCGCGTCAAACAGTCCTCGCCGCCGGCGCGCGCTCGTTTGCATGTTTCTTTAAGCGCGGGCCTGCTCAGACATGAAGATGCCTGGGCACAGAGTTTGACTGGGAAATGTCTCTGTTTGTAATGTGAACCACACCCGCTGGACACAAACACGGGCAGGAGTCGCTCTTCATGTCTCCAGAGCCTCAGCGTACCGCGCGCTTCAGTAATCCGCTTCTGGTGGATACAAGGGCGATTTCTGATTATTGATATTTTGCATCACATATGCTTTATCTCACGGCCAGACATCATTTGGGCAGAGTTAATACAATACACTAGGGTTAAAACGAATCAAACACCAGGCATACTTTTGATTTTTCTTAATAAAACTCATCTTGCTTTTGATGACAGCATCTGATAAATGCATATGCAATATTCATAATATGTATTCCTGGAACTCAAAAGCAGTCATCAGGTCTATTTGTAGCAAAAGACGACTGTATGTGTTGGAATTATCCATTTTTATTTTATGCCAAAAATCATTAAAATATTAAGTAAAGATCATGTTCATGTAAATAAATATCCTACTGTAAATATCAAAACTTCATTTCTGATTAGTAATATGCATTACTAAGAACTTCATTTGAACAACTTTAAAGATTTTTTCTTTCATTTGGTTTTGTTGTCCAGGGTGATGATGTTAAAACTCATTTTCATGCTTATTAAAGGGATGGTTCACTTCAAATGGGAATCCTGTCATTATTTACTCATCCTCTTGTTGTCCATGTATAATAATATTATTTGAAGAATGTTGAGAACCAAACAGCTGATGGTAGCTGATTTCCATGTATGAAAAGAAGTCAATAGCTACTGTCAACTGTTTAGCTACATAATTATTCAAAATATCTTGTTTTGTGTTCAGCTGAAGAAACTCGTACAGGTCTGAAATCATTTGAGAGGGTTTTTAGTTTTGGGTGAACTACCCCTTTAAGAACACTTTAAGTCACACTGATGAATAAGCATCCTTGATTAAAGAGAACCTTCTTTACATTTATCCCAGTGTTTTTATAACCTCTCTCTGACTACAGTTCAGTCTGTTCGCGGATCGGTGCTGTGACGTCACCCTATGCAAATCAGGCGAGCCGCAGAACACGCCCACACCTGTTTCCGTGCGTCCTCTATCTGTTCTTCACGGCTCTCTCCACAAACACAAGTTTTTTATGTGTACAGATATAAATCAGTTCACCATCTCGACTTTATCTGTACTTTATTTGTCCTGGTTTGTGTTTAGATTGTGTGTGTGTGTGTGTGTGTGTGTGTGTGTGTGTGTGTGTGTGTTCTGTCAGTGCTAGTGAACTGTCAATCACCTGTGCAAATGACTAACAAATAACTTGACTTCGGGACTAATCCCTTTCGTTAAAGATAAAGAAAACTAATTTAATTTATTTGTATTTCGAGTAAAATTAATTTCATGTTTACATATATACTTTAGAAGTGTTATTGCTGCAGATAACAGAAACAGAAGCTATTTCCTGTGAATGTGCGAGGCTTCCGGTTTATTAGCCGCTATCTGTACTTAACTAAAAGAAGAAGTACAGAGTTACAGTAAACGGTGAAATATGCACTACAAACCAGCGTGTCTGTGATTATGATCATTGTAATACATTACAATAATATGACACAAATACAAGTTTGTGCTTGCAGCGCAGCTAATGGACTGTTTTTGTATCGCTAAAAATTAACTGGAAACCGGAAGTCTCGCACATCCAAAATACAAATATGGCGCGCAATTCTGGCATAAAAAATAAGGTCGATATATGATTAGAGAGAGTTATCTTTTTTTTCCTTATTTTACCACTGTATTCATATTTTAGAGATATGTTGGATATCAACAAGGAATCTTTTTGCAAATATTCAGGAATTAATAACTGTAGGCTTTTCATTTATATTATAAACTCATCCTTCAGAACAGAAATCCGTGTTTTGATCCCATCAGGCTTTCTAGCTACCAACGAACGTTCTCAGAAGGGTTTCTTAAAGTGATGATGAAGCTCTGTAACCTTCATAGAATGTTCTTCAGAGTTATCCCAAAATCAGTATTCATATATTTTTATGGATTGTTGGATTCCTTAAATGTTTTGGTTGGACGTTCTTCTAACATTTTAAAAAACCTTCTAAAGTAGAATGTTTCTTAGCATAACAAATATAAGTTGTTTATAACTCAAACGTTTCTTAACGTATTTTCTTCTGTCCGCTGGGTTGCGTTATAAATGAAAGAAGTGTTTTCTCGGATCTGTCCATCTTTTCACCAAACATTTACACAAAACCTCCTCAAGAGTTCAGCAGAGAGCTCGAGATCATCACTCAAGAGCCTTCTCTACAGATACTGACAAATAAACAGAACAAATCCCTTCACAAATGAACGACAGGCAAATTGTGGTTGTATTAAATCTTTGTGAATAATATTTTTCTTTGCTGATCTCATTTATTTGTGAAACGAGGATTCTGTGTCAATACTTGTTTTATTTCATTTATTTATTGCATCTCTTTGTTTATCATAACCTTTTATTTTATTTTTATGTTATCTTCAAGTACAAAACTTTTAAAAATATGTTTTAAGAATGTTTCAATTTTTCTACTTTTGCTAGTATATAACGTTACTTCTGAGTGTTCTCTTGAAAATAAAGTAGCAACTTTTTAAAATCATGAGATGAGCGTCACAAAAGTTCCATTAACGATGTAGCAATAATTAAAGTTTATATGTTTACGATTATTAAAAGTTTGATAACGGAGATTTAATCACTGTTACTGGAGGAACTTTTGTTCATAGCCTTGAGAAAACCAGAATATGGAGATATATTGTTGCTTAGTTCCAAATAAACAGATAATGACAAGTAAATGTAATTTTAAATATGTATATATATTTCAGAACGTTCATAGAACATTGAAAGGAACGTTCTCATATGTTAGCAAAATTATACAATAGAAAGTTCCCTTAAAACATTCAGAAAAATGGTAACGTTAGCCTTTGAAGAAATTATTTTGTTGGCTGGGCTTGTTTTGAAGAACTCATTAATGTCTCACTTCCGCTGTTTATTGTTAAGCTAATAATGTGTGTGTGTGTGTGTGTGTGTGTGTGTGTGTGTGTGTGTGACACCCAGGAGCTGAACCTCTTGAGATCTCTCTCTTGTCAGTCATCGTGTGGTCTCGTCTCAGAATGATGATGCGGTATTGTTCAGCTCTTGATGTAGTCTGCTGCTGTTTGATTGTGTTTCTGTAAAAGCAGGAAATGTTTGATGTCGAGCGGATGTTGAGTGTCTCTGTCTGTATCTTCATCAGCAGCGCGGGTGAGATCGAGCTCCATCAGTAATGGGGTGAGTCAAAACTACTGCGTATTTCTCTCAAAATCCGTCTAAGAAAGTTTTCTTAAACCTCCAGACTGTAATCCACCTGGCGAGTGTGTGAACACCAGCTGTTACTGAGTCGATTCAGCATCTGGACTGTGTTCATGTTCTACAGAAGCGTTCATTATTTCAGATGATTAATATGAGCTCAGATGTTTGGTGTTTTCCACTCTAACTCGAACTGATGATCTGTTCAGAAGTTCAGTTCTTCATCGTTATAATCGTGAGGAGTTTGTTCAGCTCTGTCACTAACTACAAGGTGACTTGAATAACTGACGAGGCAGGAATAGAACGAGTCGCTTTAGTGATCGGATTCACTGCTTAATTCAGCAATCTGTGAACGAGTTCTTCTGAATGATCACGAATCCTTTCATTTGTGACTCAGACTTTCATCTGCTTCCTGCTTCATTCTCCATCATTGAGGAAGTCAAGCAGCTAACTCACACTCGAGTGAACTAGTTAACTGTGCTCTTCCTGCTAGTTTACCATCTGATCTGATTGTGTGAAAGATGAGTCCACACACAGATATAATACTCTAAATATAATCTGTAACACTAGTCGAGTCAGGTTTGTTTCTGCAGTGTTTTATACAGTACAGCTCGTGTTAAAGCAGCGATAAACAGGAAAACAAGTGTCAGTGTTGCAAAACACATCAATTATGAAACATTCTCACCATTTTCACAAACCCTTTTAAATATTACTTAAATGTCAGGGCATGTTGCGGTCTTACTTCAGTAATATGCAATATATATTGTAACTGCTTTTTTTCCTTTCCAATTTTCTTTTAAAGACATCATTTATACACACACACACACACACACACATATATATATATATATATATATATATATATAAGAAACATTTTTAATAAAGTATATATATTAAATATATATTTTTAACATAGTTTTAAGAATATTTAAAAATAAACATCCAAATAATGGTATATTTCGGAAGGTGCTTTCAAATTATGAATTGTAATTAATCACATCCAAAATTATTATTTTTACATAATATATGTGTGTGTGCTGTGTATATTACAAACATAGAGCAAATTAACATGTATATATTTATATTAATAAAATAAATATATTTAATATATAAGCTTGACATTTACATGAAATCTCAAGTATGTGTTTGTGTGTGTGTGTGTGTGTGTGTTTATATAGATATAATAAATAAATACAAACAGTACACGCACACAGATCAACACAAACTTTAATTTTGGATGCAGTTAATCATGATTAATCATTTAACATCAGTACTTTTAAAATAATACTAGTAGAATGTTGTAAGAAATATGTAATCAGGATAAGAAACATGGACATTATCAGATTTTAGAAGCATTTCATAACCTATGTTTTACTGTCATCTTCAAGTCGTTTAATATTAATATAAGAAGTCCCGACAGGAACAAGATGTTTCTGGCACGTATTTTGGGTGTTGTAGTATCATGGTAATATCAGAGGAAGGAAGTATCTTGGTGATCACAGTACACCTGTAGCCGCAGGCCTGTTATGAGAATTCAGATCTGATCTGATCTGGTGGAAGCAGCGGAGCCTGAACCTTCATTTCGTTTGCATAGACTTTAATAGATAATCCCGAGGCAGGGTTTAGGATTCATGCATGCAAGAGAAACCAGTGAAGGAACGTGAAATCAGGAAGTCTGGAGGATTTACCCAACTAACCCAAAACCTTCTCACAACTTTCACTAATGCTTTTGAAAGTTCCCATAATCCTGAGAGAAAACAGCCTGTGGTCAGCATTCTCACAATACCCTTCTGATGTTATGTGAGTTCTGTCAAATGATGAACTCCGATTATTTGCATCCAAAATAAAAGTTTTTGCATATACATAACATATGCATGTGTGCTGTGGATATTGATTATGCATATATTAAGAAACACACATGCATGTACATTACAAGTAATATCAATAAAACGTAAATACAGGGATATATTTCAAATGTTTATGTGTGTGTCTTTATGTATACACAAATACACACACACACAAATATACATGTATATAAAGTTCATGTGCTGCTTTGAGACTAAAGAGCAGATAATTGATAACAAATGTTGCTGGAAGAACCATGCCAGAGTGTTTCCCATCACCTGGTTATGATCTGGTTAGTGATGTGCTCCTGGTTCAGAGTGACTGTTGTGTTTCTCACCTCTGAGCATCGGGTCAATGGCTCGACTCAGTCCTCCATTTTTAGCTGCACTTCTGCTCTTCTGCTTCCTCTCGCCGTCTCTTATTGCTCTCACTTCCACTTCTCAGCACATTTAAAGAGTGTGTTCAATTGACGGACCTTCAGAATGGACAGTGACCCCCAAAACAAAACATCAAGGGTCTTTTCTCGCCTGAGTCTCAGTGTGTCTGAATCAGTGACTGTCAATGACTCTCAGTCGGAGGCAGAAGTGATTGTCTGTTTGATTTGTTAGTAACTGATCAGAAGGTGAAGCTGTGTATGTGAGCGGAAGTCAAGTGTTGTGTCACGCTGTTTAACTGAGAGTGTTGCACAGGAGAACAGACGAGACTTCCCACATCCTCTCACACACACACACACACACACATTGGTTTTTGTGATTTATGGGGTCTCTCTCTTCATAGGTGTAATGGTGTTTCTACTGTACAGACTGTATGTGGTATTGTCCTACACTGACCGTAAACCTAAACCTACCCCTTACAGGAAACACAACACACTTTTATTTTATGTTTTTTAAGTCTTTTAAATTACAGGGACACTGAAAATGTCATGTCATACCCATGTCATTATACACATTTGTGTCCTCATAAACCACATAAACATGCACACACACACTCTTACACATGCACACATGTTTGCACACACACACACACACACACACGTGTGCGTACTCACACACACAGTCAAGTTTGCACGCACACACACACACACACTGCTGCATGATCAGTGTGTCTCAGTGCATGTGTGTGCTGAAAGTGTGTGTGGTCAGTAAATGTGTGAATATGTTGATATTTTTTAACAATCAACATGTTTTTTCAGCACCTCAGGCGCTGAGAGATGAAACTGTAGAGCTGTTTGTTATCTCACTTGTAAAATGACTTTTTTTCTCAATGCATTTCATCAGTGCTTTAGTCATTTTCCAGTATATCTAAGTGTTCTTAAATGCTTTATTCATTCACTTTTTTCATTGTATTATTTTACTTAACTTGAAATTGTACATAGTTCATATATATGTTGATCTCTTGTTGTTGTCAGAATATTGTTCCGTTCTCATGCAGCTTTAACAGAGAAACTAAGATGACTTTGCTACTAGACTCCTCTTGATGCACCTCTTCAACTATATATACTGTATATATATTTTATATTGAACAGTGATGAAACTGTACCAGTTTCTTGTCAACAGCTTTAAGTGTATGTTTCTATAAAGACTCTGGTTTTAACTAATGGTTTTACGTTAACTTTTACATTTATGCATTTAGCAGACGCTTTTATCCAAAGCGACTATCAGGTGGGAAAAACAACAAGCGATTAGTCATACAGAGGCAAAAACAACT
>JAUMHG010000050.1:17476547-17493777 GCA_032359395.1 Enteromius anoplus
TCACTCTGTTCTTCTATTTGATAATGTTCAGTGCTTTGCTACAATCTGTATTGTTAAAAGCGCTATATAAATAAAAAGTGACTTGTCAAATCTTTAGATATTTATAGAAAACGAGACAGAAATCATTAGCGTGTGAATGTTTGCGGTGCAGTAGTGAAGTGTATCTATGGCTGTCAGTGAATGAGAGGCTGTGTTTTTTATTACAGGCTGCGTTATATTGTTTGAATATTTCCAGACTGTAACCATTTCCTCTTTGATGCCTGCAAACGAAGCCCTGAACAGGACAGACCTGAACAGCTAATCATGACTCTTTTCCTCATTCTTCAGCCGGATGATGATGAAGATGATGAGGATGAACACAGCTATTGTCTCAGAGATTCCACAGAAAACAAAGCCTCTCTGGTTTCTGGTAATTACAGCTTCATGTGAAAACAAGACTGTCCTACACATGATAAAGACAGGGTTTACAGTAATTGTATAAATAACGCCGCTGCTATTATGAAGCGTAATTACCGTCTTCAGCTCGTACACAAACACAAGCTGATACAGAGCAATCAGCTTCTCCTTGATCTTCACTCATCAACCGCTTCATTGTGCTCCTCAAACCAAAACAAAAGAGGAAGAGTTCACTCGCAGCGTCACATGACCTCATTAGCATGTCAGATGACCGCTGATGTCATCAGGAGGAAGTGCTAAGATAGATATTATTATTCCAGCCGCGATCATAGACAGAAAACCCTGTTACTCATTCCGCTCGTGAAGAGGCGTTTACGTCGAAGACTAGCTGATAAAAACACCAACCGATGATGTCAGCGATGCCTGCGTCTCAGTCAGACAATGCAAAGAGATGAAGATGAACTTGAAAACAGCCAGGAGTTCCTGCTTCAATCAGAAGAATTCTGACGTCAAATTTCCAAAGGAGTGAAAAAATATGTTCATTTAATGAACAACAACCTTTATTTCCCTAAATGAGTTGAGATGACTTAAATATCTGAAGTAACTAAAGTTACCTCAACTTGTCATTTTAAGTTGAGCATGAACAACACATTATGGCTTATTATTAATCACAGCGATATATTTGAGGGTGTATTTCTGTGGATGCAGTGAAAGTCATTTCTTCTGTCATCATTTTAATGCAGCTAAGAATGAATCAAATGATCTCAGATTGAGACAGAGAGAGTGTTTTCTGCTGTCATTATTAATGCATCGACTAACATAAAGTATGAACAATACATTTATTAATGAGAGTTCATCGCAGTGCACCGACTAATGTTAACAAACACATCTTGTGACTTTAATAATGTGTTTGTAAATGCTGAAATTAACATTAACTAACATTAGTAATTTCTGTAGCCGTATTGTTCAATTTTAGTCCATGTTAACTGAGCTGATTTGTAATAAAGTGTGACTTAAAAGAGCAATCAGCAGCTCAGTATTAGTCAGAAACCAGCTTTCAGAACATCTGCACTGCAAAAGCATATTTTCTCAGTATTTTGGTCTTGTTTTTTAACTTAGATATCTAATTCTTCAATCAAGATGAATTTACTGTACGAGTAAAATAACTTATTAAGTCTTGTTTTCTAAATGAAGTGATCAAAATGTTGTTAGTTTTTATTCGAAACAAGCAAGTTTGGTCGCTGTTTATGCTTTGAATTCAGATTATTTTTCTTACCTCATTGGCAGATATGTTTTCTTGACTTTTTTTTTTTAGGAAACAAGACTTATGTAATGCAGTAAATGCATCTTGATTGCAGAATGTTTAGTTATTTCTGTAAGAAAACAAGACAGAAATACTAATAAAGAGAATCATTTTTGCAGTGTAATAAAGTGCTGCTATAGTCTGGAGGATGACATAACTGAGCTTTAAGAGCTGAAACAGCGGGAAGCAGCCGGACAAACAGCAGCGTGTCTCTGAGAACTAAGTGTTCCATGTTTGTGTTGCACACTTCCTGTGAGCTACTTCCTGTTTGGACAGGCCTGATGGGCATTGTGCTGGAGTCGCTCTCTGCCATGCTGTGATCAGCTCATAACTCATATACTTCTGTAAATTATTCAATCAAGATGCATTTACTGTACACGTGAAATGATTTAAGTGCACACGCGGCGGGTAAAACACTGTGACAAATACTCTGAAGTGATCCTTTTTAAAGCACTTTGTGTACTTGTGTCCATAGATTTCAATTACAGTACATATTTTTAAAGCTTTTTTCTTAAAACAATGTTGGAAATATAGTGTTTTCTAAAGCATGTACAGTCATGGCCAAAATTTTTCAGGAAAATCAAGTATTTCTCACAAAAAACGTATTGCATTAACACATGTTTTGGTACACTCATGTTTATTCCCTTTGTGTGTATTGGAACAGACCAAAAAAAGGAAGGAAAAAAGGCAAATTTGACATAATGTCACACAAAACTTGGACTGGACAAAATTATTGGCACCCTTAACTCAATATTTGGTTTCACACCCTTTGTAAAAAATAGCTGAAATCAGTCTCTTCCTATAACCATCAGTAAGCTTCCTACACCTCTCACCCAGAATTGGGGAGCACTCTTCCTGTGCAAACTGCTCCAGGTCTCTCCTATTGGAAGGGCACCTTTTCCCAACAGATAGAATATGTCTATTCTAAAGCATTTTCTAAATGACAAAAATAAGAGACCCAAAACTCCCTCTGGAAAAACGTTTGACTCTAATATGTAAAAAAAGAATTTTGAAACTGACATCATCCAGCGTTTGTTTTTGTACTAGAAATGTATGCAAATCACCACATATTTCAATAAATGGCTCATTTGCATATCTAAACACGTGTGAATAAAAATGTGGAGAATTGTTTTTTGTAGTAATTCTGAATGTAATCAGTCAGCTGGGTAAGTCAATCACTTTTGACAGATTTTTTTAAAAGTTGTTTTTCTATATTGAGTCAAGACAATATTTGTGCAAGAAAACTAAAGAAGAACGTTGTCTTCGAGCTGAAGTGTGTGTGTGTCGTCAGAATGCAGTCAAACCTCGTGAGTTTCCTAAAACAATGACTACATGCATATCTGACTATTATCTGCTATTAGAGTGATGTCAGGGGAAAAGTCATTTCAGAGATGAACTATTTCCTTTTCAGGCTATCAAGGAAACTACTTTAGAATTGCTAACACTTTATTTAGACTGTACGGGTTATGAGTAACTATATGTCAAATGCTACAGTAAAAACCCATTAAATGATTAATTCCTGTTAAATGTACAAGGAAACACCGTAAACTGAGATTCCCAGAATTCCCTGCATTGCATTTTAAATTTTGTTTGAATTTGATGTTTTTTCTTTAAAATAACTTTTATTAAATGTGTTTATTGCACATTTCATTTTAATAACTCTCATCATGATGGTGTTTAGTGTTTGTTTGAATGGCACTGAGCACCTTCTTTATATATTACTATTTTTTAAAGCTGCTTGTGATGGGCCTTTATAGGTTGTACATTAACATTATATCTTATATTTTTTATGGTTTATTTTTAGAAATTTGGTATTTAACTTAAGATAAAACAAAAAATATTGTTACCATATTTTTCATGGTTTTATTCAGGCAACCACAGCTGCCGTTTTTTTTATTTTACAATTTTGTTTTATTTACAGTGTAAAGTTTCTTTAATTTTACAGGGTTTTTTTTATTTTATTTTATACATTTTACAGTTTTTTCTGTTGTCATTTTTATTAGTTTTAGATTGTTTCTTTATACTTCTCTTTCTTTCATTTTTATTTCAGTTGTAATCAAAAAGTTTATTGAATTGATTGGTTTAAGAAAATCAAATTAGAGTAAATAAAAATTAGTAATCCCATCCAAGCTTTTGTTTACATAATATGTGTGTGTGTGTTGTTTATATATTTATCATGTATATATAAATACACACACAAACATTATATATTTAGAAAATATTTACATGTATATTTATATTCATATATTTTATATCATATAAATATTTTTAATACATAAACACAACTTATTTTTCTTTTTAATAAATAATAAATATATATTAAATATATATATATATATATATATATATAATTTTTTTTTTTAAATATTTATACATATATATTACATAAACAAAAACTTTTATTTTAGATGCAATTTAGATTAATTGCAATTAATAATTTAACGGCCCTAAAAATTTGAAATGTTGCATGAGTGTTTATATATATATATAAAATAGTTAATGATTTTTACTTTATTTTTTAGTCTTGTGATTTTAGTTTTTACTATTAACCCCGCCCTCAATAGATATACGTGACTTTGCAAGTAATAAGTTAACTTATTCTACTAACCCTAATGTAAACATAATTCTACTAATACTCCAATGAGAGTTTTTTAAGGCAGTTACAAGTTTAGTTTTTAGTAAATGGTGGACTATGGAAATAAAGTGTACTTTGGGAATAATGTATTTTATGATGAACTCTTGGTGTGGAGGAACAGAGAACAGACCGCACATAACAGAGACCTTTTATTTAGGAAAATACTTCATAAATAGATTTACACAGTAGTTCATTATACAAACATTGTGGTAATAGTTCCTTCATATAGCACTGGTGTGTAGTGACTGCTCATACATGACGTGTGTGTGTGTGTGTGTGTGTGTGTGTGACGTCTGAGGGTTCTTTCAAAAGCAGAAGGGGCGTGGCCTGTCTCAGATGGACAGGAGGAAGCTGCTGTCATGAGCGCGTCAACAGCTCTGAAACAAGCTTCTATTAATATCTGCAGTGATGATAGCGCTTCCTTTAACAGGGATTTCCTGTCTATCTTTATCCATGCCTGATATAGACTCCAGGGTCAAACCTATTTCAGCTCCAGGCTGGAAATATCTAAAAAAAGACCAAACAAACAAACATTGTGGCTGATGTGTGTTCGTGTGTGTTTCAGAGCAGAGCTGAACCTGATCCCCAGTCCAGCTCAGCTCAGAGACAGAGACTGAAGGAATAAATCATCAGGGCGAGGGAACCATAGGAAACCGAGCTCAACAACAGGAAAGAGTCGCTCTGCTGCAGGTGTTCCAGTAAAAACTCTTCCAACATTCACATATCTGACCCTGGAGCACTAAACCAGTCATAAGGGCCCAGGTCTTGAAAGTGAGACTTATGCATCATCTGAAGCTGAATAGTCTTTCCACTGATGTGTGGCTTGTTAGGAGAGGACAATATTTGTCTGAGATACAACACACTCTTCAACCCTTTCCAGTCAAGCTGACATCTGTCCTTATCTGTTCACATTAACCATGTGCATTTTGCTCTCATATTCACAGTCACAATCAATAAAGTGCGTGCATCAGAAAGTGTAGTGTAGAAGATAAGCACAAAAACACGTTTGTGCCATCTGGCCGGTGTACCCTCACCAGAGTATTCTGTGAATATTGCATGCATTTCTGTTTAAATAGCAAATGTCACAAGTGATGTGAATGCGAAGGATGGTGACACTGAGCTTGTTCCAGATTCACCCACGCATCACACACTGAAACCACCGTCAGGTGAGTGCGCTTCGGTTTCTTTTCCTTCTTTTGGCTCAAGCTTTGATGCCTCGTTTAAAGCCATGAGTTTTGGAGTGACAGAGTTTCAGGGCCACCACAGACACCAGCGTCAGCCCGAGCACCAGCGCCACAATCACGCTGATCCAAAGCACCTTCCGGTCCAGCGCCTCACAGTGCTCCGCTCGCAGGGCACTCAAGCTGATCTCCACGCTCTCCGAGTCTCTGGTGAACCAGCAGGTCACGGCCGAGAGGTCCGGCACGCTCAGTCGGTCCTGCTGGAGCAGAGTCAGGAGGTACGGGTTTCCGCAGCAGCTCAAGGGGTTCGAGCCAACATATAGAGTCCGGAGCGATTTCTGCAGAACCAGAACATCGTCGGAGGCGAGCGTCACCAGACTGTTATTCTGCAGGTTCAAGGACTCCACGGAAGAATCTCCGCTCCACAGAGAGACCCCCGTGAGGCGGTTCACTGACAGATCCAAGGACTTGAGCTTCGGGAAGGAGGTGAAGTCGACGGATAGAGTTCGGAGCTGGTTTCCTCTCAGAGAAAGATGGACGAGGGAAGACTCCAAACCTGAGAGAGAGTACGGGCCCAAGCCCACGTCGGCATTCAGGGAAAGATCCAGGATAAGCAGCGGGCTTCCGCGAAACGCATGAGGTGGAACCGACTCGAGACTGTTCTCTGAGAGGTACAGATAGTTCAGGGTCGGGATAGAGGACAGTCGGATGCAGTCGATGGGAGAAGGGCAGATGCTAAACAGGTTCTTCTGGAGGTGAAGGCTCCGTATGTTGGGAAGCCTGGAGAAAATCCCGGCATCTAGCGTGATCAGAGCGTTTCCTTGAAGGTGCAAGACTTCCAAAGCAGCTAGTGTGTTTTCCGCGAAGGACAGGTTCTGGAGATTGTTGTAACTGATGTCCAAGGTCTTCAGCGAGTTCAGGCGGCCTTCCGAATCCACCCTGAAGCTCTCTAAACAGTTATTGCTGACGTTTAGGCTCTCTAGAGAAACCATGCTGCTGTAGAACGAGGACGGAATGGCTTTGAGCTGGTTGAAGCTCAAGTCCAAGTAGAGCAAACTGGAGAGATTCTGGTGCTGCTGATTGACGCAAAGGCAGAGGGGTTTGTCATGGTTGGTGAATAGATACCCGCTGGCCTTTAGGTTCTCCAGCTCTTCCAGCGGACCGGAGCAGTTCACGCTTCTCAAGAGGTTTCTGGACAGGTCCAGGTACATGAGTTTGTTCTTCTGGGGAAGCACGGGGAAGTAGAGGATCTTGTTTTCCCTCAGGTCCAAATACAGAAGCTCGAATTCCTGCTCCGAATCGGCGGTCTGGAAACTGGTCAAGCTGTTTTTGCTCAAGTTCAGAGTTCTGAGTTGGAAGAGGTTGAAGTCTGTAATGCACGAGATGGAGTTCACCGACAGATCGAGCTCTGAGAGGTCCGTGAGGGACTCGAAAGCACCTTCTTCGATTTCTATGATGACGTTATTATGCAGGTCGATGTTCGTTAGAGCCTGAGAGCCGGTGAACGTGTGCTTGCTTATTTTAGTAATGCTGTTCCCGTCTAACGAGAGGTTGGTGAGGACCGGGGCCTCGCTCAGGAAGTAATTGCTCATGTCCGTGAACAGACCATTTCCGGATAGATCCAGATGCCGGACTGTTGCGAGCGGCCCGACAGAGGTTTTCAGAGCCGCGTAGAGATGCAGCGAGTTTCCCGACAGGTCCAGCACCTCCAAGCGGCTGGTGTTCTGGAACAGACCCGGCTGGATGAACTGAATCTTGTTGGCCTGGAGGTTCAGGTGATGGATGGCAGAAAGCACCGGACGCTCGCGGTCCGTGAGGTTCTGCAGGAGGTTTCGAGACAGATCCAGGAGGTGGATGGAGGCTGGTAATCGCTCCGGGACAGTTCTGAGGCTCAGACCACTGCAGTCCACATCCTCATGGACCTTAAACAGACAAGAATGAGTGCTATTAGCCAACAGTATTTACAATTACTCTTACTTAGTTTTTTTTCTTGTTTTCAAGTATAAACATCTAAACATTCCTAAATCAAGATGACACGTAAAATAATTTAAGCCTAAACAAATGATCAAAACAAGAAAAAATATCTGCTAATGGGGCAAGAAAAATCACCTTTGAATTTGAATTAGGATTATTTTTCTTACCCCATGGGCAAATATTTTTTGCTTGTTTTAAGCGAAAACAAGCTTCTTCTTCTTTTTTAAGAAAACAAATTAATTTTATGGATCAAGTAAATACTTCTTGATTCAAAAATATTTATATGTGATAACAAGAAAAAAATACTAAGAAAATAAGTACATTGCACAAGTGAAACTAATATTCTCTACCGGTCAAATGTTTTGAATAGTATGATTTTTCATGTTTGTTTGTTTTTTTTAAGAAGTCTCTTCTGTTCTCCAGGTGTGCATTTATTTGATCCAAAATACAGCAAAACAGTACTTATTTCAAATGTATATATATTTATTATTTTTAATGTCATTTATTCCTGTGATATCAAAGCTTGATTTTTAGCTCCATTGATCCTATCTTTTGTAACAATATAAATGTCTTTATCCCCACTTTTGGTCACTTTCCCAAACCAAATAACAAACTTTAGAATGATTTAGTGTTAGGGTTTATTTCAGATAAATGCTGATCTTTGGATTTTTCTACTCGTCAGAGAAAAAATGTACTCGGTGTACTTTTAAATAGTTACAATAATAATCAGAAATGTTTGCTGAGCAGTAAATCAGTATACATGTGACACTGAAGACTGAAAATTCAGCAAATCATCACAGAAATAAATTACATTTTAACACATATTTACAGAGAAAACAGCTGTTTTAAATATTTCACATTTTTTTCTGTACTTGGATCAGACAAATGCAGGCTTGGTGAACAGAAGAGACTTCATTTACAAATCCTAGTGTTCAGAAAGGCTAGACCGCTTTAGACTGGTGACATCACACAGCAGTTTCCTGGAAGATTTCAACACAATCAGCCCCACAGTCTTCGGGGTGACTTCTGATTTAAAGCAGCTTTGGGTTTACACTATCTGGGCTCCATCTATACTTTATTTATGCTCTCTAGACAACTCTGGCTCAGGATTTGCCCTGTTCCCTGGGACTGACCCTGTGTTTCCGCCAGGCTTCGGCGAGAGGATGGAGACATAATGGAGCGTTGCTGTATTTCATCTAACACACACTTCCTCTGCGCTTGTCAGTGTCACTGGTGTCCAATCAGACGGTCAGAGGAGGTTTCCTGTCCGGAGCACACTCATCCTGAACTCACTACCCTTCATCTTATCAGACTCTAGGTTCGTAATCAGACTCACTGGAGGATGTTTCTGCCTAATATGGTTCTCTAGATGTGGGTCCTTTGGTTTCATAGCAAAGAATTGTACATAATCATCAGTAATTATAATAACTGCTATGTTAGAGACGCACTGAACATCAGACTAATCAGACCCAGAGGACTTTCTCTCATTGTAAAGTTTAAGTGCGAATGTATTTAATTGACAATGACATTTGTTTTAGCCCCTGAGGAAACAGACATGAGTGAGTCAGCAGATGAGCTGATGAGAAATGATTGAGTTCATATCCATGACCCTGGAGCACAGAAGCAGTCATAAACAGCACAAGAATTTTAAGATATTTTGGCTGGAATCAAGACAAGAAAATCTAGTCTTGAAAAGCATTTTTTGTAGCGTATGCATGTCTAAGAACTTCATTTCTTTAATGGTGATTTCCTCAATATTTCTATTTTTTCCCTCCCTCAGATTTCTCTGATAGTTGTATCTCAGACAGATATTACCCTATCCTAACAAACCAGACATCAATGGAAATCTTATTTATTCAGCTGGTTTGGTGCACCAGGGTCAGATTTGAAGACTTATTTTGCCAATCTGGGCGTCTGAAATTCTAGAAGAAGAGAGCACAAGTCTCTACTGACTTTTTAACCCCGAACCTTCCATTTAAAGTCCAAGCAAGTGAGGCTTGAATCTGTTCTCAATCATCAGTTAAACACATCCCGGAGATGCTGTGACTCACCACTCGACAGGCCCAAGGCTCCACTGGACGTCTGAAGGACAGGACCTGGTTGACCGTGAGCATCAGTATCCAGAGACAGCTTCCCATGATGCTGCAGAGACACAGAATGAGGACGAATGACATGAGTGTGACATCACTGCGCAGGCGCTCACATCACCGCTTCTGTTTTTAACCCTGGTGATGTCTGCTAAAGTGGAACATCCAGTCTTTCTCGATGTCAACAGATGTGTCACTCCTGTCTGGGTTTGATATTTGACATGAACAGAAACGCCCACACGTGACAAGCACAGCAGAAATATGAAAGGTTAATCTCCGTTTCCACATTACGTGTTAAATATATATCAGAGGTGATGTTTCAGCACAAATTAACCCTCTGATCTCCAGCCGTTACTCATCATGTGCCAATCAGAAGAAGAAGGGGTAAACCGCACACTGCAGAACATCATTCTCTACCATATAAACATTCTTCAATCAAGATGCGTGGACTTCACAAGTGATTAAACACATTATTAAAAACATGAGTGCACTTCTATTAACTGTAAGTAACTACATGCCAACTAATACTCATTCATTTGCAGCCACATGTCTACTAACTCTCAGAGTACACTAGTTAGGGTAAGTACACTTGTAGTTTCTGATAGTATGTAGTATGTTGTGGAAGTGTTAGAAGATATTAATCAGAAAGTCTACTTCTACTCTAATGACTGTTAGTTGACATGTAGTTACAGAATTACTGTTAGTAGCATGTCTATTGAAATAAAGTGTTACCAGAAGTTGTGTTGAAAAGGAGCAAAACAATCTGTCAGTGGGGTGAGAAAAACCTTTTTAAATCAAAGGCAGTTTTTTTGCACCTCTGACAGATATTTTTGCAAAAACAAAATGTTAATATATTTTTACAGAAAACAAGACTCAATATCTTGAGTTATTTTACTTGTGCCATAAATGCATCAGGAGTGTTCAGATATTTACTCAGAAAACAAGTGAGAGAGTGATCTGTTGTGATTGTGGTGAAGCGCTGGTGTGTGTGTGTCTCAGGTGTGTCACCTCAGTAGTGTGCTCCTCCGCTGCTCTTCACACTCATGCTGCTCTCCTCCGTCTCTCTCGCTCTCAAACAATATCCTGCAAATACTCTTGTTTTTTCCTTCTGCGCTCAAGCCTTGTATGGATCAGCCCTCCCTCCCTCTTTCTCTCTCCTCCTCCCTCGCTAGCTCTGTGTGTGTGTGTGTGTGTGTGTGTGTCTCTCTCTCTTTGTCGCTCTCTCTGTGTCTCTTTCTTTCTATTTAACTCTGTTTCTCCCTCCCTCTCTCTTTCAGTTCAGTTCCATTCAGTATGTTTTATTCACATGAAGTTGTTACAGTGTATTGCCAAACAGTTTTTACACTGAATCTAGAGCAGGTTTTGTTTTTTTTAAATAACAGTAAATGCACAAACAAATTAATACATGCATGAATTATTAAATACAATAGAACAAATGAATTTTATATATTTTAGAATTCCTTCCTCTGAACAGTTTAAAACTCAGCGTGTGTGTGAGAGAGAGTTTTGAGTAAGGCTGTTTATTGTTGTTGTTGTTGTTGTGTAATTTTTAATTGTAAAAAGAAATCCAGACTCTCTCTTCCCTCTGTAAATCTGTTTCTCTCTCCCTCTCTAGTTTTACACGAGTATACTAGACTGCAGAAACATAAATGTCAGCTAATGAATGGTATTGTTGGTCAAGCTAAATAAGCTATTTATATTTCTGTGTGTCTCTGTTCCTAAATCATGTTAAACACAGTTCCTTATTGTCCTTCACCTGCTGACTCTCTTATGAACATTAAACATTGTGTGATTGTATTAAACGTGTAGGAACCATGCTTTTGTTTGTTTTTGAATATTAATCGCCATTTCTGTAACCACAGTTTTACTACAAATACCATGGTAAAACTATGGTTAGAGTAGCAAAATAAATTCGTGGTTACCATGGTTTAACAGTAAGCATGATTTTTTGTTGTTGTTGTTGTATTTGTAGTAAAATCATGGTTTATTTTCATAATTGATTATTATAATTCTCGTAATTATGATCATCTTTTTCAAACACTCCTTTTATTCCAGTTTCTCTTTCTTTTTTAACTTTAAACTTCTTCTCCTTTAACTTTCGCGTCTCCAGGGATTCCCGGATGGAAAAATCCTGCTGTTCTATCGAGCGCGCGGCCGTTGCTAGTCCTAGTCCTCGCGCGGCTCGCGTCCTGTCGCGCGAAGCAGAGCGTGGCGTCATCACCGCGCACCGAGCGTGTGATCAGCAGGCCAATAAAACACCTACGGTCACTTTTCATCGCGACGTGTCGTCCAGCGCCCGCTGTTGCTCAGTATAGCGGAGTACTGCTCTGTTGTGTCAGTGTTGTGCTGGAGGCTCCTGACCCGCGGGGTTTGTCTCCATCTAGCGGCGGAACCTCGGAACAGTGTTTCTGCAGCTGTGTGGAAATTACTCCAACCAAATGAAAATATGACTTAATTAAATCGACTTCTAAGTTATTTGGAAACAGTCTTTTAGTGACTGGGGTAGTATTGTTATAAACTATGCAATTATAGAAATTATTTTAGTTAAAAACATCTTTATTATTTCTCCAGATGTTCACTGATGGATTGGAGTGCTGTGGCTTATTGTGGTGTTTTGACTCTCATTCTGACGGCACTCTTTCACATCCATTACTGAGACACTGGCTATAGGTTCAACATCCGCATTATTGACACAAATGATTTAATGCGACCTGATGTTGTGTCAATCACGTTTACACACTGCTTCCGAAACGTTCATGTTGTCATCATAAAAACTGCACCAGGCTCCATTTTCTATGTTTTTGTATCCGTAGCAATTATTTTGATAGGAAATCCTTGCTTTGTAATATATTTTGCTCCTAAAAATATATTCCAGAATACGTTTTGGTTTATTGTTTAAAAATATTCAATGTTTACATTTTTAAAATATATTTTTATTTAATATTTAAGATGTATTTAAATTATTTTGGCCAGAAAACCAACAACATTTACTTTCTGTAGGGGCTTTAATGTTGTCAATAATCATGGATTTGGGTCTCGTTTCTGTTGTAGAATTGGGCTGAATGTATAAAACACTTTATTATGAAGAACTGGAGTTACAAACAATCATAGTAGCCTATTTCTGTTTCTAATTTGCTTGTAACTTTATATACTTTAAATAAGTTTGAATTGTCCTTATTATTTCAAGCACTAATATCTCATCCAGTCTAAACTCATCTGTGTGCTGATGCACCTGTTTGCTTTTAGTGCGTCACTGTCGGCAAAAATTCACAACAGAAGCTGATTAAAATGGATATTTTAATTTTGTTTCCAAAAAGTGAAAGGACTACTAGCTTAAATATTAAAATGAAAGTCTGTGTGCTATTGCTTTAATTCAATCAAAAACTCCCGACTGCTCACACAGGATACAAGCACACTGGTCTATCAGTAGAAGTCACTAGTAGAACCGTTAGAGATGTTACATTCCACTTTTGTGTTATTCATTCTTTCATAAACTCACAAAACCTGGCAGCAGCTTCCAGAAAGCTTTACAGCAGCAGGCTGGTATGTAACCGGTTTACAGTCAAGCACTACTAGTGAACAGGGAAGAGAAGTAGGTTTAATGGGTAAAGGAAGTGAGTTTCCATACAGTTGGTGACACCACTGATTGTTTACTTGTTTAAGCTCCTCCCACAAAGAGGTTATAAATGAGTCAGACGAGCGAGACTCGTTTATTTGTCATCTGGAGATTCACACAGGTGAGATCTGGACTGTTATATCTGTGCGTATCCAACAATTCAGACTGCTTTGCATTTCTAATGTTTTACTGGATTTATGCAAATAGAGCTGAAAGAATAGTTTTTCAATAGTTGATGCATAATGTGGTTATAGATTGATATTCAAGATGAACGTTTGTTACATTTTTAATTAGTCCTGCAGTGTGCACATCATTTTTCTTATTTTTATGTCATTACGAGTTATTATACTAAAACTTTAACCATAACAAATTTTGTTGCTTGAAATCTGTGTTATTTTAGCATCATTGAGTTGCTATTATAGTATTTTTAATATATTTATTTATTTGGTTAAATATGATTTTGTTTTTGCCGTTTGAATCATTTTGTCGCTTTTTACGTTTTTATTCATTTTTGTTTCTTTGAAAACAAGCTGAAATAGAATAAGATTTTTATACTTTATTTGATTCCAGTTATAGGTTTGTGTATGATACATATATTAAGACACACACATGCATATATTTCAGAAATATAGGTTAGGTTTATAGATTAAATAAACCTATTTATAAATGATAAGAATATAAATATAGATATTATTGTTGTATTTATAAACAAACTAAATAAATATACACAGCACACACTCATATATTATGTAAACAAAAATGGTGATGAATGGTTTGACAGCACTACAAATAAAATTCTGATTGATGTTGTTAATAAAAGTCACTCTTCCGTCCAGAATGGGCTTCGGGACGAATGGCGAGCTGATGGACAGCAGGTCAGAGGTCGGCTTCTGCTCGGGCTCGTGTCACGCTGAGCACATCCTGCAGGTGCTGAACTCGTACCGGCGCAGCGGCACCTTCACGGACGTGGTTCTGCAGGTGGACGGCTGTGAGTTCCCGTGCCATCGAGCCACGCTCTGCGTCAGCAGCGTCTTCTTCAGAACCATGTTCAGCAGCAGCTTCCAGGAGAGCAGACAGGCTGTGGTCAAGATGCAGGGCATCTCCAGCACCGCCATGGACGGCCTGCTGGACTTCATGTACGAGGGCCGGCTGAAGCTGGACGAGGAGAACGTAGAGAGCATCTTCCGGGCGGCGGACCGGCTGGACATTCCTGTGCTGACCAAAGCCTGTGTCCAGTTCCTGCAAGAGCGTGTCTGTCACTCCAACTGCCTGGGACTCATGGACTTCGCCAGCCTGTACGGTATGAGCTGTCCACTTACTGAAGCAAAACTGATGCATTACTTTTATGGAAAGGAATGCATTCATTTACTTTTAAAATCTGGGCAGGGCTTGTTTGTTTGTTTTTTAATATGTAAAAGTGAAATGAATGTGTCTCAGTCTGAAGGAGATGTAGGTTCTGGTCTGTACAGTAGAGGACAGATCAAACTAATCACATGAAGAGATCAACACTGTTCAGAAATAACTCAAATCAAACACAAGTAATGAAAATTACAAGGCCTGTGATACATTCTCACAGTTTGTAATTCACGTTTAACAGTGCGTGATTAATTCAAACACTATTCATCTTTATAGTGTATGATTGATGTTTTCTGTGTGATTGATGTTGTACAGTGTCCGCTCTGCAGCCGCTGCAGGAGCAGTGCCAGACGCTGCTCTACCAGGACTTCCAGGAGGTTCTGCAGCACGAGGAGTTCCTCAGCCAGCCTAAAGCTCGTGTTCTGGAGCTGCTGGGCTGCGAGCGTCTGCAGGTGACCGAGGAGGTTCTGGTGACCGCTGCGCTCCGCTGGGTCCGTCACCGGCCGGACGAGAGGAAGCAGGACCTCAGGGAGCTGCTGGAGCGCTTGCGGCTGCCTCTGCTGGACCCGGCGTTCTTCAGCAGCGCTCTGGAGGCGGAGGAGATGGTGCAGGAGTGTGTGGAGCTCCGACCGCTGCTGCAGGAGGCACGCTTATACCGGTCCTTCGGTCGAGAGGTGCAGTCGGAGCGGACCAGACCCCGCCGGTGAGTCTCCTACCCCTTCAGACGCATCTCACCCAGTATAACACCAGTATGAGACCAGTATGAGGTCAGTATAAAACTGAACTGAAATGATGACACAAACCCAGAAGCAGTAACAGTATAGATGTGTTCTACTCTACAAGCAGTCAACAATTTACTTGTTAAAAAGCAAAACAGACATAAACTACAGCAGAACACAGATGAGATGCTCTGCTGCTGACCAGCTGATCCCTTATGAATAATGAATATTGTGTGTGTGCGCGTGTTCGTCTGTGTTCAGGCGCTCCGGGTGGGCTGAGATGATCTTCGTGATCGGTGGCTGTGATAAGAACGGTTTCTCCAGACTGCCCTTCACAGAGAAGCTGAACGTGTGGTCAGGAGAGTGGACATCGGCCTCTGCTCTGCCCGGTTACTCCAAATCTGAGTTTGCAGCCTGTGAACTTCAAAACGACATTTACGTGTCAGGTATACCACATCTAAACGCTATCCATTCCCTTTGTATCCGTCACACCGAGTAGCTTAAAAAACTCCCAAACACTGGACATGATTTACAGAAAGGTGAACTGATCTGATTTAGATCCAAAAAGTCTGATTACAGATTATTTGTCTCGGTCAGACTGCTTGCGCACCTTTTTTTATTACGTTGCCTCTTTTTTTTACTTTACACATTAATCCAAGAACTGCACACAAAATGTACAACAAGAACACATCTCAAAAGGTTGTCAAAAGTCTGAGTTTGTCTGGTTAGTGTGTTTCTGCTGTTTGAGGAAGCTTTCAGACACTGTGCTCACGTCAGAGCCTGTTCTGAGTTACTCTATCAGCTCCGGCATCAGCCTGGAACACTGACACGTGATTCCAGAGAATCTGATCGGGACGCAGACAAACACTGCCACGATCTTCTGTTAGATCAGAAATCTGCTCTGTTTACTCACCAACAGACCTCCATGCCTTTCATTTGCCTGTGAAACATTTGGAGTTTTTTGCCCATGCACTGAAAGTCCAGTGTTGTTTGGTTCACAGTATCTTGGCTCAGAATGAACTGAGGGAGAATAAGTGATGATGTGTCAACCAGCATATTTAATGTTTGGTCTGCAATCTTCTGATATTCATGTAAATATGTGAGAAACTGAAAAGCGCTGAGTAATCTAACCGTTTACATGCCTTTGAATGACCTTAAACGTTTTTCAGCACAAACCTTCATTAATCTGTCTGATATAAATGTTTGGACAAATGTATTTTAAGGTGATGATTACGGAATTTAATACCTATAGAAAGGTTCTTGTAATGTTATGAGATCAGCAATCTCGGAATGTCCTCGTGATGTTGTATTGACTGAATGGCTGTGTGTGTGTGTGTGTCTGCGCAGGTGGGCAGCTGAACAGCGCAGACGTCTGGCGCTTCATGCCGCAGCTCAATCAGTGGGTTCGAGTGCATGGACTGAGCCGTGGGCGCTGGAGACACAAGATGACCTCTGTGTGTGGGAAGGTGAGTTCTGAGAGTGGTCGGTCAGACAGGTTTGACCTGTGAACAGTGTAATGCATCACAAGCAGGTAATCAGATTACTTTTAAAGGTAACAGGTAACTTTGTAATGTATTATTTTAACTGAATTTGTGTGCAGCTGTATGTGGTGGGTGGATATAATGGCCGTGAGCGTCTGTCCAGTGTGGAGCGTTACAGTCCTCACGAGAACAGCTGGACCAGTGTTTCTGAGCTGCTACTGCCGGTGAGTTCAGCCGCTCTGACCAGCTGCTGCGGGAAGCTCTACGTGATCGGAGGAGCCGTGAGCGAACACACCAACACTGACCAGGTGATAGCAACATGTCTGCTTAAATATTCAGATTTTTTTCTCCCTTCAAAAACATTGTTTAGCATGTGTTTATGCAGTAAAACGTGTAAGAAAAGCACACTATCTTAAAGGTTGTGAGTCGTCAGCAGCAGACTGTTCTTGCCTCTCTTTCTAGTCTCTGTGCACAGCCAGCAT
>JAUMHG010000050.1:17614093-17632046 GCA_032359395.1 Enteromius anoplus
GAACCAGGCTTAGTTGGGTCCAGTTCTCCTCTGGCCGGACGCCCAGCACCTAATTTCCAGTTCAATTTAACACATGTGACTGTGTGTGTGTGTGTGTGTGTGTGTGAGAGAGAGAGAGAGAGAGACTGTGTGTGTGTGTGTGTGTGTGTGTGTGTGTGTGTGTGTGAGAGAGAGAGAGAGAGAGACTGACTGTGTGTGTGTGTGAGAGAGAGAGAGAGAGAGACTGACTGTGTGTGTGTGTGAGAGAGAGAGAGAGAGACTGTGTGTGTGTGTGTGTGTGTGTGTGTGTGTGTGTGAGAGAGAGAGAGAGAGACTGACTGTGTGTGTGTGTAAGAGAGTGTGTGTGAGAGAGAGAGAGAGAGAGAGTGACGTGTGTTTGTAAGAGAGTGTGACTGAGTGTGTGTGTGTGTGTGTGTGAGAGAGAGAGAGTGACGTTGTGTGTGTGTAAGAGTGTGTGACTGAGTGTTTGTGTGTGTGTGTGAGAGAGAGAGAGAGAGAGACTGACTGTGTGTGTGTGTAAGAGTGTGACAAGGGTGAGTGTATTTCTGTGAGAGAGTGACTGTGTTCCTGTTGCAGGAGCAGATGAACCTCACAGGTGCAGACGCTCCGGGTCACATGACTCCTCTAACTGACGCCACGATCCGAGCCGCCGGGCCACATGTGTGGAAGAACGTGTCGGAGAAACATCGCAACACAGCGCTGGCGGTAACAAACACACACACTGCGCTCGTCTAAAGGCTGTTTCACACTGACTGATCATCTTCTGCTAATCCTCGCTAGGTGGTGCTGACCAACAATGCATTTTTCCTCAGATCAGTATCTGGTGTCTATGTATTTAACATCATCCGTTGCTTTATATACTGCATTTAATTAAGATAAAGCCTGGTTGTACACAGGCCCTAAGAGCACGGGGTGGTGGATCCAGCGTGTGATTAGATCCAGAGGTCATAGAGCACACTCTATGTAGGTTACATCCTCCGCATGTAGGTTAGATCCGTACATACATCCACACATCAGATTAAATCTGTCGTTTGTTAGTGATCCGGTCTCTCTTTCATCAGCGCATCTCGTCTGCAATACAGCTGCTGCACGCCGAGCCAGACATTCGCTCACATTTCGGGTCGTTGTTGTTTTGTCACAAAATGTATAATTTGCACCTCTTTCTGCTTCGTACAGGCTCCAGAGGCAGCGTAAGAGTCACATCCAAAGCCTCGCCAGTTATTTTTCGTAGTTTGTTGTTTATCTGAAGTTGAGCAAATATAGACAATATTACGTCGAATTTTTCGTCCTGTTCACAAGTCTTGTCTTTCGAGCACTCGAGATCTTTATTTCAAATGTAGATGTTCACATAATAGAAGAGTTTTCCATATACACACTATAGATCAGCACTAACGTCTCTCATTATCTCGAGAGGAGTGGGATCCACTAACATGAGCTGCTGGATTCTACTCCAGAAACGAACGGTCTATGATGCTTACAAGCATACGTCCTAAAATATACAGAGGTACTGTCAGCCTCGATACTCTGAAAATGTACGTAATTATTCATGGATTTGTTTATAACTAGTGCCATCCAAAATAAAAGTGTGCACTGTTTTTTATGTATATATACACACACACACACACACACACAGTATATATGTTGAAATATTTACCTTCATATATATTTTATATTAGAAAACATTTTCTGATGCTACTTGGACACGTCTTCAGTGATTGATCTGTGCTTGAGTTTGGTTCTGTAATAGACATGAACGCTACACTGCTTATCATTTCTCATCATAGTTTTATTGTTCAAAACATACCATCAGCTGCATACAAAACACACACAGGAAATGTGAAGAGTTCTTCAGCAAATAGAGAACTTCTTAACCGTTTACAAAAATCATGTCTTTGGTGTATTCCAGTTCATTTCAAGCTGCAGCACAGTAAACCATAGACACAGACTCTTCATATCATCATAATCATGTCTATTTGCTTTCATATTTCATGTGTGGAAGAATATTTCTGAAGATCTAGAGAGAGAACATGAGTAAATCGGTTCAGATACCAGCGTCCTCTTCTCTCAGAACTCTTCTTCGGTGTTTGTTTACACTGCTTTTTGTCTTGACTCAGATCTAACCTGAGGAGCCGACTTTTGACTAACATTCAGTGTGTTAACTCTAAGCTCAGTGTGTGTGTGTGTCTCAGCTGAACATGGAGGATCCGTGCATCATCTGTCACGAGGACATGAGTCCAGAGGAAGTCTGTGTCCTGGAGTGCCGCCACAGCTTCCACAGAGAGGTCAGGATCTGCTCTGTCTGTTGAGTGTCCAGCAGCTGAGGGACATGGACTGATGCTGTGTGTGTGTGTGTGTGTGTGTTTCAGTGTATAAAGTCGTGGCTGAAGGAGCAGAGCACGTGTCCCACCTGTCGAGAACATGCGCTCTTACCGGAGGACTTTCCCATGCTACCCGGAAGACACCGCAAGAGCCAGGCACCGGCCGCCGCCTCCAACTGACCGCTGTATGTCCACCTGCTCACGCATCACACACACACACCGTATAATCACACACTTACAGTAAGGACGTTTGTTTTGGGGTGAAACTCTGCGGACCATTCGGTGATGTTTACTTTCAGGCACATCTGTGTTTTCAGTCCTTTAATAAAGTTGATGATGTGAGCTGGTTTTACTCTTTTACCTTTGCTTGTCATTTTACATTGATATTTTACATCATTAAAACATTTAACCAAAGAAGCGTTCTCCTGCTGTCCATGTGTTGAGCTGCAGATCCGACTCATGCTATTCTTCACACAGTCCCCACTCTTTAGACAGCAGCTTTACAGTATTCATCAGGATGATAGTGTCCATTAAACCGTTGTGGGAAAATCTTTGAAAAACAAATGTGATTGACAAATTAAATATAAAAGAGTGTGGCGTTCTGCTCTGACCAGAAGAGAGGAGTGGATTCATTCATTCATCCGAGCGCTCAGATTAAACACAATATTATTACAGTACAGTATGTGTGCCGTCAATCACATCCAAAATAAGTCTATACACGTGCATGTATATATTCAAGAACACAATGTTTTATACAGGTAAATACGTACAGATACAGCATATATTTAGAATATATATATATATAATTAATAAATATACACCGTACACACATGTGTGTAAACAATCTTTGAATGTGATTCATCACCGCACTAGTATGTATCCGTAACATACTCTAGATTTTATTGGGATTTGTGATCATTAGGTTTGTTTATTAAATTGAGAGTTAAAACATTACCTGAAGCTGAATAAATCTCTCACCGTCTGGTCTTTTAGGACAGGACTATATTTGGATCCCGCTATTAACAAATCTGGAACCTAAGGGTGCGAACTAAAACTTGAGGTATGTAAATTAGCTATGCTATGATTTTTGTTTTTTAAGGGAAATGTATCATTTTGGCTCATAAACCTGCTGCTGTGCTTCAGAGACACTTTTATCATAGTTCTTGATATACATTTCAAATAAAATAAGTTAATGTTTAATAATTATATTAAGTAGTTTATTTTATCTGTAATAAAAATACATGTGTGATATTCTTAGCATTAACAAACAATACAGTTCTTATTCTCCGTGAACCCTAACCCTGAATTAACTCCCGGAGGTGTTTATGGATCCGAGTGTTCTGAGGTTAAGTGTAGTAATGTGTGTCAGTCTGAAGTCATTTTAACATTAAACTAACATTCATCAGATCTTACGTTGACCTGCCTGTCGTCTGACTTACCTGTGAAGTTACACCAACTCAGGGTCAGAGTTCAGCCTGGTTCAGCAGTGTTCAAAAACCAATCAAACCCAAGTCACAGGAGAGCAGATGATTTTAATATGACAGAAACATGTAAAGATTCATCACTCGCGGTCAAGAGAGTAAACATGATGAACTCAGATTGTCAAACTCTGACCAGCTTCAGCGGGAAGTTCTCTGTTATCAGATGATCGTCTTGAAGAACGATCACGATATTCACCTCAAATTCTAGAGAAGAAGAAGTCTGAGGTCAGTCGTTTTAAGTTACCAGATTGGATGAAATCTTGAAAACAAGTTTTTTTTAGTTTTTTTAAAAAAGAACATTCTGAAATCTGGATTAAATCCCTCAGAAGGGTTTAGTAAGACTGGGATTGTAGATTATTCTGATCCCAGCAGAAGCGTGGACTCCAGGAACTTTAAAACATGTTTTAACATCTCCAAACAGCTCTCAAAATCAAACAACAATATTACGGGTATAACGTTTGTTATTTTAGTCACTAATTGAAGCCTACAGCGGCACAATCATCAGAGATGGAGCAGTCAGAAGCCCCCCATCATCAGGTCTCCTCAGAGGCTCTGTAGAGCTCTAGTAATCCAGATTTAGAAATCTGATCCCATTAGCTTTGAAAAAGCAGCACAGAAGGAAGATGGGTTTCCTGGAGATTTCTGACCCAGATCATTGAGAGCGGCTGGCCTGACTTCTGTATTGAGTATTAATAAACAACAGATGCAGCTCTGAAGACGTAAAGCAGACTCTTACCGACTTTAAAGTTGGTGGTTTCTAGCGTGGGGCAGGTGAAGAGGCGAGGGAACACCATGTAGATGGGGATGGAGAGTCCCCGGCACACGTCTCCTTCAGCGATCTGGATGTTCTGGATCTCAGTGGCGTCTCGAGCGTATCCCTCCGCGCAGCCTGGGCACAGAGCAGTCACGTCTGAGAGAAAGTAGAGCTTCACGCTAACACCACAGAGAGCAGACGGACGCCACGAGCACAGCTCTGTGTGTGTGTGTGTGTGTGTGTGAGCATAGAAGTACTCAAAATTATGCTTAATACAGTATTAATAAGTGCAGTTACTAATATTACATGGTCTGGTGAGCAAAGTTTACTGTTAATAACAGTAACTTGCAAAAAAAATATATACCTATTCTTAAATGTTTAAATCTTTAATTATAGTATTTTATAGTAAAGTAAATCCTGATGATTTAACATTTTCTAAATATAAAAATAGAAATAAGCTCCTCTGCTGCCATCTGCTGGTTATTATGCTGGTTTGAGGAACTGTTTTGGGTGTGAAATGCTTAAGTCATTGAAAAGTGATTGAATTTCTCTCTCAAAATGTTGTACAAACCCTGGAATGAATAACGACTGTTCCTGCCACGGCACTATGGTTATTAGTTCCTGCTGTCAGCACTGTTTAAAACAGAACTTGAGTTCATCTTGCAGCACTGTACTGTCACCGTGTCACAAAACACACTCACACCGGCACAGTCTGGAGTGTGTGTGTCTCACCGCAGGTCTCCACCCGCACCAGCTGCAGCTCGATGCTCTTGATGGCGACCTCTGAACTCTCCAGCAGCAGCTCTCCGGTCAGGGGGCGTGTGACGGCACAGGTGGTGGCGTCCAGGTGACCTCTCACGAGGAAGCGGGGTAAAGAGCTCCTCTGGAACACAGAGACAGGAGTCAGAGCCGGAGCCGAGCACAGACGGGCTGAGACGAGCTCTCCGTACCTCTTTGACGCTCTGCAGAGTCTCCGGACTGATGCTGAACTCCACCGGGGTCGGCTGCAGCTTCGCCTTCTGAGGCTGGAGCAGAGTCACAGTCATGATCAGGACACGTGTGTGTATGAGAGAGAGATAGAGTGTGTGTGTGTGTGTGTGTGTTCTGACCTGGCAATGCACCATGAACTCGCAGGTCTTGCTGAGGTCTTTAGCGAGCAGCGGGCGTCTCATGTCGCAGCGGAGTGTGTACTGCACACACAGCAGAGGTCAAGGGTCAGGAGCAATGTTTGTGATGTAAGTGGGTGGAGCTCACTCACCTGTATGTTGACGAACACACCGTGGTACGTCTCGTACAGGACTTTGTTGCCTTTGGCCTGTAGTGGAAACTCGAAGGGGATCTCGGTTCTTCCTGCAGGGATCTTCCCCGGCTTCACCAGCTCCATACTGCTGGACACCAGCTGGATCGGCTGCAGGACACACACACACACACAACACCTTAACTAGTGTTTTTGTTACTTGATGCAAATGCCGTTTAATACAAAGTACAGTGTAAGGTTTGAGGGTTTGTGCTGATGAGCGCTGAAACTCCTGAAAAGAGTCCATTCATAATAAATATCTGTTGTGTTGGAGAGGAAAGAAACACAGCAGCAAAAGAAATGAAGACAGTGTTCATTTTTGGGCGAAAAACAGACAGTTGGATGCAACATAAACATCCTTAAAGCTACATCCTATCCTTCTGAAGTATTCATATTAACTGATTAATGATAAAGCACTAATCTTTTAATGGTTGTTGTGAAGTGTGTCTAATTGCTCTGATTGGTTTCTGTATGTTATTGAGATATATATATATATAACCCCCTCAGAATGTTTCTTGATAACTCACGAGTTGCGAGTTCTCACAAAAAGACAGAATTCAGAGAAAAAATGTCAACTGCGAGATAAAAAGGTCACAATTACCTCTATTTTTTATTATTTAGTGGATAGTAAATAGCAGCAGAGAGTGAGCAGATCCCTAGAGTAACACACGTATACACAGAGAGTGAGTGAGTGAGTGAGTAGTGTTCGTGTCTCGCCTTGACGGAGTTGTAGAAGGCCTCGAAGACTCCGACGCTCTTGGAGCTGAGCTGCAGGTTGACCAGTCCCTCCAGCCCGAGAGAAACTCCCTGATGCTGCAGCGCGTCTCTACAGCTGACCAGCAGCACTCCGGTCACTCGTTCCTGAAACACAGCACACTGAGCTCAGAGACCCGCTCACCCCGCACTCACCCCCGCTCGCACCCGCTCTTACCCCCTCATGATACACTTTATTCGCCCGCTTTAGCCTGATATCCAGCGAGACGCTCATCTTCTCTGCGTTCGCTTCCGCGTCGCCGTCATAATACCGCTGACGTCATGCGGAGGGGCGGGGCTCCTCTGCCAACTTTTTACATCTTTTTTCTTAAAGGTTATATTTCTAAACACAAATAAAAATACATGACTCTACGAAAATAAATAATACCTATAATCGCATAGGAATGAAATGAAATGTCTTTACAAGGAATATATGTATTTTCTAAAATAAGTTACAAAATAAATGATACTACTTAAATAAAATAGAAATATATATTGCAATACAATATAAAAAAAAGAGTACAAGTAATTAAATATATTAAAAGCTAATTAATTTAAACACAAGGGGCGAGTAACTTTTTTAAGACATTCAATTTTGTTTACTATTTTTACTTATTTTGTTTTAAGGACTGAAATAAAATGTTCAAAACGTTTTAAATCCTGCAAAATCTACATTTGTGACACTTAAACTGATGTTTAAACTACTTATAATAAAAAAACTCACCAGGATCATCAGAAGCAGTCAATAATAAATAAATAATAATCAATAACCGCTCGCGCATGATTGATCCGAAGTCAAAAACGAACGGAAGGACTTCTGATTCTCGGCTGATACTGACCACAACACCGCGTTGGTACCAGAGATAAAAGTACATAAAATATGAACAATGCGTACATGCAAAGCACAGTTTGTACATGTGTATAACAATAAATCAATAATACAAAACAAAAGCTTTAACAAAATAAATGTAAAAGATTAAAACAAAGATTTTTGGAAAGATGAAAGAGTTTGGACTTGTTGAACTTTTTCAAAAACAATAAAGGATTCTGGAGAGTGAATTTACTGCGGTGAATATGAAATTTAGTAAGAACTAATAGTAGGTCAATGATTCTAACAGCCGTGTTCCTTCCAGACGCTACCAAAAATCTTCGCCCGTCGTCGTCGTACAGTCGCTTTCGCCACGCCTTACGACACGTCAAATTGATTGGCAGTTTCCATGGCAACCAGTGAACGGCTCTTGCGTCACGAGGTCATCCGGGAACTTGGCCGTGTGATGGACAGTCACTATGGAAACGCTCTCGCTCGGCTTCCATTTTGTTCCCGACTCCTTTCCCTTCTTTCAGACGACTGACGCCGCGACTGACGGCGTTCGACCGCGACCGAGAAACCGATCGCCGATCCGCGCGTCGCGTCGAGACTGAGCCGCGCCGCGGGGCGAGTTTAACGCGCGAGTGCCGTGCGCGGGTTTGCAGCGCGCGTGCGCGCCATTTTGTCCAGCGGCGGCGGCAGGGGCGCGCGCGCAGGATGAGTGACTGACGGACGCACGCGGGACTGCTGCGCTGCGGAGCGCGCGACGCTCACCGAGAGAGACGCGCTGATCTGTTCTCCGCGAGGCTTCTTCGTATCGGACCTGCTCTGGAGAGGGATTCCCGAGGAAGGCGGCCGGCTGGGAATTATCGCGGATCCTCCGGAGGATTCTCGTTCCTCTCGTCAGAAAGAGGCGCGCCACACGGTGAGTGATGATGGCTAGCGCTGTGGCTAACGCTTAGCTGCCCTCAGCGATCTCGCCGCCGCGCACCGGAGCCTCGGATCCACTCGCTCTGTGCGAATCGAGGTGCGACCCGACGCGTTCTGCGCTTTTCGGGAGGCGCGGCGCGATAGCGGGGCCGTTTTCTCGCTCAGGCTTCGGTCCGTTCACAGGCCCGCGCTACTAACGTCCGTGTAGCTAGCGGCTCGGTAACGACAGCTCAGCGCGAGCGATTCGCCGATGATCCGTTCGTTTCGCGCCCAGCATCACGAGCTGTCAGTCTCCGCGCGGATCGGGCGCCTGGCGGTCGCTCGGCTCCGGTGCCGTTAGCTGGCTAGGCTAACGCTGTTTTGACAGCTTTGATTCTCGTCATGCGCGCGAAACTGATTTACAGCGTCGGGGAAAAAGTTGCGGGAGTCGGTGGTCTTGTCGACCTGAGCGCAAGCTGATGATAATGAGGGGCTCTTCGTCGTGTTTGTGTTTGCTTTATTGTGATCTCGCGCGTGTTTGTGTACTGTAAACACCCGCTGTGTTGATAAGCTGTGCTAAACTGAGGACTGATTTCACCGCAGATCTTCACCAATGGTTGTGCAAGTTAAAGATCAACTCAACCATCTCAGAAAACGGCAAGACCCTGCTAGGACATCAGGGCTTTTCTCACCTGGAAACCACTCGCAAGTCGCTTCAGGTACGTTCTTGTCTCTCTCTGACGCACACACACACACAGGTACAGTATGTGGTCGCTCATACGTCTGTGCTGTTCTTGCAGTGGGCTGTGGTTTGCAGATGGACTCCCCTGTCACAATGATATGAGATTTGTCAGAAGACAATGCATACAGGTGAGCGTGATTGTAACCCTGTATTTTGCTCGTGTGTGTGTCATGTCACTATCATTTAGATACTGAGTGTGTTGAGAGTGTTCCATTCTCCAGATGAGTTTAATTCTATGCTGCAGTGTGTGTTTATTCAGAGTTCTGCTCCTCTTCAGGCTGCCTGGCAGGCCAAGGCAGCATTTACAGAGGAACTGAGCGCTCTATTTAGGGCAGACGGTTTGCCGGTCATCTATAAATGTTTAAAAATACAGGCCTGGAGGCCCGGGGTCCCGTGGCAGTGTCTGTCTCTGGGGCCAGGGCCCCTCTCTCACACAAACTGATTCCGGGTTCCTCACCCGAGAGCTTTTCTGTCAGCAAATACTGTGTTAAACTGTGCTGGGAAATGTGTCAAAGTGCAATTCAATTTCATGCCTCTTACCCGTTTTCCTATTGGTCGGAGCCTCGGAGCTTTGCCCTAGCAACAAAAGTGGGTTATTTGCATACCCTTTCCTGATTGGCTGCCGCTTTAGCCGGCCGGCCAATGGCGCGGCATCTTCCTGGTGGTAGGCTATGGTAATGAGGCACTGTTGCTGGGCTTGAGAGCGCTGGTTACCAGTGTGAATGTGCTGCATTGTGTTTGCTGGTGAGAGACGCTGATAAATGACGACTTAATGATCTGCAGAATTCCCGCTCGCTGCAGACGGTCACATTTCCAAACATCACATCCATCAGCAGCGCTCACATGTAGTCTTGATTGTGCTGTTGTTTGTTCGATCGCCGCTGCTAAAATCCTCAGCTGTCTAGACGTCTGTAGTGTGAAATCATTTGCTCGTTGGGTTCGCTCACGCTACAGGTCTGTCATTGTCATCGTCTGATTTGAAAACGAAAGGCCTTGTTTGTGTGTTCGCTGTTTCTGCGTTTACAATAGGACTTGAGTTCTGTGTGTGTGATGCTGATGCTGAGTCATAAACACACACACACACACACACTCACCCACTCGATCAGCTCTGATTAGACCTGCGTGTGTGTGTGTGTGTGTGTGTGTGTGTGAACGTTCCAATTATCGCTCTGAAGGACTGTAACATGTGTCTAGTGTCGTCTTGTGACAAAAGCATGATCTGCCATTTCGGTCCCAGCTTTTTCGGATCTCCTGTAACTCGATCAGGGCTCCTGGCTTGCGTTTCAGTGGAGCGCTCGCTGCCATAAAAGAATGACGAGGCTGTCGTTCATGTCCGAGTCAAAGCATAAGACGTTCCTAGATTGGAGGAGGTTGTCACCTGTCTCTCTCTGTGTGTGTGTGTGTGTTACAGGAGGAGAGACCTCAGCATGCAAACCCTCCTCTGTTCGGCTGGCGCCCTCGTTTTCTTTCCATTTGGCTGGTGTGCAGATGGATGCGCAGACGCCCCATTCTCACCCGCCGTTCAGTGATGGTCACCCGCAGAGCGCCGGTGACCAATCAGCCGCTGCGTTGCCGTACAACTCGCAGGCCCCGCAGGTACACACTCGCGTGCGGTTACAGCAAGCGTCTGTTTGAGCTCACACTCGCGCTCATGAACGTGTGTGTGTGTGTTACAGGTAACTGCTGATATGGTGATGCTTCAGAGGCGGATGCCTCAGTGTTTCCGGGATTCAGCGACTGCGCCCTTAAGAAAACTCTCCATCGAACTGATCAAAACATACAAACACATCAATGAGGTGCGTCACTCTCGGGACTCAGCAGAACTCATGGATTTGTTGCATAGGTGGCCCTATGAAATCCGTTTTGTTTTTGCCCCAGCTTTGATTAATATTTCCTTTTTTCCAGTTTTGTTTTAGTTGAAATATAATAAAGGTTAAACTAAACTGTTGTAATCAGAAACAACCCACAGAATTTATTAAAAAAGGGTTAATAATTTATCGAATCATTTTAATAGTCTTTTAATCAAATGAAATCGAATGATCTTTTAAATCAAATTAAATAAATTCCTTTCATTATTTTGGCGAAACAAACTCGGGTTATTCTAGGAAAGTTTTAGTTATTGTTTATTATTATTATTATTATTATTAGTGTTGTTACACTGAGAAGTACTATAGTAATGTGTCTCTGGAGCTCATCAGCTGCTCAGGTGTATCTGTATCGATACAGAACAATACAAAACGTCAAAAATCATTAGGATATTAAGTACAGATCATGTTCCATGAAGATGTATTGTTCATTTCTAACCGTAAATGTTTTAAAACTTCATTTTTGATTAGTATTATGAAACTTCATCTGGATAAATTGAAAGATTATTTTCTCAATATTTCAATTTTTTTTTTTTTTTTTTTTTTTACATCCTCAGATTCCAGATTTTCTGATAGTTGTATCTCAGACAAATATTGTCCTCTCCTAACAAACCACACATCAGTGGAAAGATTACTTCTCAATTCTCTCAATTTCTTCCATTTAAACCAAATTTAATTTGAACAGGTTGCCATGAAGATCTTTAATGTCTCTGTGTGTGATTTGATGATGATGTGCATGGCGGAGGTCATAGGGCCTGCATCCGCTGCTCGCTCGAGTCATTCCGCTCAGGCTTTGCTCTTCGTTTGCAGGTTTACTATGCAAAAAAGAAGCGTCGTCACCAACAGGGTCAAGGCGAGGACTCCAGCAACAAGAAGGAGAGGAAGATCTTCAACGACGGTTACGATGACGACAACTTTGACTACATCGTTAAAAATGGCGAGAAGTGGATGGACCGATATGAGATTGATTCTTTAATAGGCAAAGGCTCGTTCGGCCAGGTCAGTGTCTCTCAGCTCCACTAGAAAAGAGTCTGCTGGGGTTTTTTGGTTGGGTCTGACGCTATGTATGTCTCACTGTGCTGGTAGGTGGTGAAGGCGTACGACCGCGTGGAGCAGGAGTGGGTCGCCATCAAGATCATCAAGAATAAAAAGGCCTTTCTGAATCAGGCTCAGATCGAAGTCCGACTGCTGGAGCTCATGAACAAACACGACACCGAGATGAAGTACTACATCGGTAATGTGCAAGCCATATTCACCGCTCCTGTGCTCGAAGAAAAGATCAGGATGTTTCCAAAGCGGTGGAAATGAGTTACATTCTTAGAAAGCTCCCATATTTCTTCTGCTCTCTAATATTTCATAACCGTTTGCCTTAGTGTTGGTTTTGTGTGCAATATGAGTGAGCTTAAGGACGTATTCTCTGAGATGTCTTTGTCTTTGTGTTGCTGTATGTGTATGAACCAGTGTTTGGAGAGGAAGGAATTGCTCTGTTTAGGGCAGGCTGCTCAACTATTAATGTTTAAAAATATAGGCTAGGGTCCCGTGTTAGTGTCATGATCTCCTGTCTGTCTGTGGACAGGTCTTTCTGTTCCTCTTAGACCAACCTTAGAATGTTTTCAGAGTTTCCCTTTCAGTGAGAAATCTGGTATAAATCCATGTAAATATCAGTTATAGAAATGTTAAGAGCATCTGAGAACAAACTGACTTTATATCAGACGACACTCTTCCAAACGCAGACCTGAGGTCATTTATGGTCTAAAATCATTCGAGTCACAGAATATGTGCAGGCCAGGACTTTTAGAAGTACACTGGTTTTGCTTTTGTTTTTCATTGTGTTCTGTCTGTTTGACCAATCTGACCAGGTAAAGCTCGGGTTATGGTTTGGTTAGGGCTGAGTTAGTCTCGCGTAGCTTCAGACTGATAGTGTTAGGTCTGGAAACTTTGGTCAAGACCTGCCCAAGAGGCCATTCGACGGAAGCAACCAATCGCTTTGTTTTGTGGCGCATCATGTTTAGGGGCGTGGAAATGTCGCCACAATAACAGACCAGTGGGTAAAGCTCTTGGACATATTTTAAAGATCCTGTGCAGCCAAATTGAAAGATTTGGCCTACTTTTGAAAATCCAGTTCAGCTGATACTGATAAGAGCTCATTGTCACAGTTGTTTCTTCTTTAATCAGGGAGTTTGGCGATAAAGCATCTTTGTTTGCAGCTGGAACATTAAAGAACACAACACACACGTCTCCTGGAAATCCTGTATAATTTAACCAATCTGACGACGACGAAGTCCTGAAGTGTTTCCAGATAAGATCGTGTGCATCAGACGCTCCGTGGGTGTGAGGTCTGAGGCCAGGGCTGGGTTAGTGATGCTAGCGAGGAACAATTAATGACAGTTGATCAGAATTATTGCAGCCACATAATGGTCAATTTTTCAACATTGTGATGATTTTTTTTAGAACCGAGTTTTGTTGTTGCTTGAGTTATTGATTGAGTATTCATGAGGAAGCAGAGACTGGTGTTTCTGTTAGCAGCCCAACTTTGGACAAGAACACCTTTTATAAGTTGCAGTAGCTGATCTGTTCATTCCGTGTACATCGAATGAGTCGGCAGACGCTTCCACCAATTAGCAGCAATATTGAGTTTGTTCATCCTCTTTTACGTGTGGCTGTAGATGAACTCATCTGTCTGTGTGTAGATCAGGTGGAGAGTTTATGCGAACAGAAGGTCAGACGGTCGTCCTGTGACTCGGACACTGTGTTCTGTGTATTAGGGTGGGGCTGCACGATAGATCGAAACGAAATTGCTATCGTGATAATCGCCGTAGTCATGCACATCTCTTTAGTGAAGCACAGATCCGCAGTAAATCTGAGAGAAGAAACCAGACAGTCCCTACAGCAGCAGCCGAAGAAAGATCCAGCGTAACTTATAAACACACCACTGCGACAATATATGATTGATCTGGAGTTTTTATTATCATTATTATTAGAATTCTCTTTATTATAATACATATAGTTATGCAATGGCTTTATCGCTACTGAAATATATTGTGTCTTATTCGGTGTAAAGCAGGCAAAAATACCACATTTAATAACAACTGGCTTTGTAACGTCAGCGGAGACTAGAGCTTTACTACTAATCACAGAACTGGCTTTACCGACGAGATGCGTTCGATTAATCACGCGGCGCTATCTTAGTGAGCCGTCTAGCCCTTGAGACATTGGTTTCTCAGTCATCAGTTACACTCATTAATGCCATTCTGTCTTTCTCTCCTCCAGTTCATCTGAAACGCCACTTCATGTTCCGGAACCACTTGTGTCTGGTCTTCGAGATGTTGTCCTATAACCTATACGACCTGCTGAGGAACACCAATTTCCGCGGCGTGTCTCTCAACCTGACGCGTAAGTTTGCTCAGCAGTTGTGCACCGCGCTGCTCTTCCTGGCCACACCGGAGCTGAGCATCATCCACTGTGACCTCAAACCAGAGAACATCCTGCTCTGCAACCCCAAGCGATCTGCCATCAAGATCGTGGACTTCGGGAGCTCCTGTCAGCTGGGACAGCGGGTGAGAGTGCTTTCTCCTGCCGCTGTCAATTCCAGTCCGCTTGTGTTTGACTGCACCTCAAACCTAGAGATGGCCGAAAAAATTCTGCCCACGATAATAACGATAAGGCTCGTTCTGGGGGACACTCAAGGAGGATGGGAGTATATCCCTAAACAACTGGAACTGGTTAGGGTTAGAGCTGTGCAGTGAACAAAAACATCGGATTGTGAACACAAAAGGCTGCAACTTCGATTTTAGTCGAAAATGAGTTATTGATATTTTTAGAATATTCATAACCTCCTTTATCATGTGGAAAAGTCGTTGTTTTTTTTCGAGAAAATAATGCGTTGTCTTAACAGTAACTTCCAAAAGCCCTAGAGAAACCAATGTAGAACACCGTAACACCTGTAAGCGCTGTTTGGCGTCGTTTTGAAACGCTCTAATGAAGTTACGGTACTCTGTCTTTGTTTTACCATACAATAAAGTTTGCAGCGTTTAAGTTACAGTGTTGCTCGTCTACGGTCATAACTTTGTCACTGAAGCTCTTCTGACGCAAACTATTATAGATTCTATAATAATTTCTGTAATCTGACACCAAAGTTTAGTTCTCTCTGGTGGTCTAGTGGTTAGGATTCTGCGCTCTCATCGCTACGGCCTAGGTTCGATTACCGGTCTGGGAACGACTGACTCTTTTTCCATACAAGGCCATTTGACTAAAGAAGCCCTGTTGTAAGTTAAAAAGGTCAAAATAGTATATTGTTCTTAATAATTTGTAATGTATTAATAACAGCACCAGAATGCAACCAAAACACAGGATAGCAGTAAGTGCATTGCTATAAATCATGATCAGTCATCCAAAACAAATGCTACGATCTCTAGATTTTATAGTTGTTACTAGAATGATTTTGTAAATGGTGATCAGCAACTGAACACTGATAGTGTGGAAGTTACTGCTCTTTGCCTTGGGATGATGTCTCACTTTTTGCATACAATTCAAAGGCAGAGGACAGTAACTTGGTCAAAAGTCAAGTTTAGTCAAGTAGATAAATTGCATTATTAAAAAATCTAATTGCCAGATTTCCAGGGTCCTAGCTATAATTCATTTGGGCTGGACAACAAAAAAATCTTTAAAATCATTTTTCTCAGTTCCACACTCTAGTGAGTCAAGGTCTTTTGCCTTTGTAGGGCAGTATTGTCTTCACGTTTCTGGAGTTCACATTTCTCATCACATTATGTGTTGAATTCAGTATCTTAAATTGGGGTAAAGAGAAGAAAGATAACTTTTCTCTAAAGTAACAGGAATCCAATCGTTGATGATATCGCAATAAATACCAGAAATATTCAAGCCTCATTCACTGACACATGTGTGTGTCCTCAGATATACCAGTACATCCAGAGCCGGTTCTACCGCTCGCCCGAGGTGCTGCTGGGAATGCCGTACGATCTGGCCATCGACATGTGGTCTCTGGGCTGTATCCTGGTCGAAATGCACACGGGAGAGCCTTTGTTCAGCGGCGCTAACGAAGTGAGTCCTGATCTTAGCCCATCCCTCGATGCTTAGTCACACGTGTGTGTATGTTGTTTTGTTTCCGCTGAATTAATTTCATCTGACACTTTACGCCAGAGATACTGAAGGATGCACAGTTGTTTCTCTTAAAGTTGAATTCATGCATTCAGTCTTAAAGTGACAGCAGCCTAATAATCTGTCATTTAATATAGTCAAACAACAGCAGTACCAAGAGAGAGAAAAATCTATGTTCAGTCCTATCTGTGATTGATGCTTGTTTTATAAGAGTGTTCAAACTGTGTATTAGTGAAGCCTGGCTGTGTGGTGCTGAAACTGAGAATCAAGCATCTCCATCAACCACAGCTTCCTTGTGTGTGAGATTGAGAAGTTCATCACCATCCCGGTGTGCTGCGCTGCTCATCGTCTTACCGTTTGTAATGGGGTGTTTTGGTGGCAGGTCGACCAGATGAATAAAATCGTGGAGGTGTTGGGCGTCCCTCCCAATCATATTCTGGAGCAGGCGCCTAAAGCCAGGAAGTTCTTCGAGAAGATGTCTGACAGCACGTGGTGTGTGAAGAAGACCAAAGATGGCAAAAGGGTGCGTCTCTTTCTTTGTGTTGATCTGCCACTGTCTCTGTGTGATGCTGACTCTCGCCTGTCTTTCGTGCTCAGTATAAACCTGCAGGCTCCCGGAAGCTGCACAGTATTTTGGGCGTGGAGGCGGGCGGCCCAGGCGGGCGGAGAGCCGGAGAGTCAGGCCACGCTGTCGCAGACTACCTAAAGTTCAAAGACCTGATCCTGCGGATGCTGGACTACGACCCTAAGACCCGCATCCAGCCGTATTACGCTCTGCAGCACAGCTTCTTCAAGAAGACCGCAGACGAGGGCACGAACACCAGCAGCAGTGTGTCCACGAGCCCGGCGCTGGAGCAGTCTCAGTCGTCCGGAACCACATCCAGCACCTCCTCCAGCTCAGGTCAGAGTCATCCACAGTGACCACCAGAAATGTCAAATCTTCATTTATTTCAAGTTTACAGACAGATTTTTACTCCAAAGTGAGCAAATATAGAATATGGACAGTGTTAGAATAATAAATGTAAAACCAGGTGAAGACAACGGAAGCAATCAAAATCAACAAAAGAGTAATGATACGCAAGTGCCCGTTAGCTTACACAGTACAAAAAAATACTGTAATTATACTCCTTTAATACATCTCATTCATGTTTACATTAGTAATATCGTAAAATATGATTCAAATACCCACAGCTCTGCCACAATGCCACAGTGCAGTTAGCTTTACTACAGTTTTACTCCATGGTAAATGATGATTGAAAAACGTGTTTCTGCTGCTTGTCAGCGCCCTCATTTGGCTTTAAATTCATTGAGTCATTGGTGCTTCACTGAATCAAAGTTTAATCTGAGTGGAGGAATGCCCCGTGGGATCAAACTATTTATTATTGTCTTGTAGTCAAATTCCGGGTTGATGATCATGTGGTAATAAATAATCTCTGACTCTATGTCTTTAGGAGGATCGTCTGGAACGAGCACCAGCGGCCGTGCCCGCTCTGACCCGACCCATCAGCACCGGCACAGCGGAGGACACTTCAGTGCAGCGGTGGGCATGGACTGCCATAACCTCTGCCCACAGGTACCCCCCCCCACACACACACACCTCACAGTCTGAGGAGTCTGTGGATTACATCAGGAGTAAAGCTCCAGAACTGACTCGGTCCCTCTCCAGAAATGTGTACATGTTATAGTTAAATGTGGTGGATTCTGATAGCAAACGACACTTTTAGTCACCGACTGAACCCTGAACTCTAAAATAGACAAAAGTTTTCTTTCAGGCTGTGGTAGTCTCTGTCCACATCATAGTCAAGGTGGTTTTTTTGGAAATATGTTGGTATTAGTTGGGGACACCTGATTTCCAGGGATTACCGTCGTCTTGACTACAGAGACCGTCTCTGCATTTGATAAATAAAG
>JAUMHG010000051.1:12700-28906 GCA_032359395.1 Enteromius anoplus
CTTGACTACAGAGATCGTCTCTGCATTTGATAAATAAAGTTTAATTCTCGTCATTATACATTACCATCACTCTGTTCGTCTATTTAATAATGTTCAGTGCTTTGCTACAATCTGTACTGTTAAAAGCGCTATATAAATAAAAGTGACTTGACTTGACTTTAGAGACCTTGTTAATGCCCCTGTCTCCTGCTGGAAAATCCAGTTTGAATCCTGCTCAGAGTGAATGAGGGGAGTAGAACCAGAGGGGTAACATTTACAGAGCCTCACAAGTTGCACTTTTGAAATTATGGCAATTATGACATGGCATGAATGCAGCTTCTGTCTCACAACAGAGATATTCACCTCAGTGAATAATGTATGCACATGCTTTTGAGGTTTATAGACCTCCTATTTCATGTATCATGAGTTCACTCATGTTGTTTTCTTAAAATGTTTCACTTTCTCGCTTTTTTCTAAACGCGCTGACTCAAAGTGCCATGCTCTCTTAGTAATAGTTTACTTTTTTTTTTTCTTGGCAAAACTTCAGAATGCTTAGACAAGTTGCTACAGACAAGACTACATTATAGACAAGTTATGAAAAGGTAAATAAACCACAACCTATAAGAGAGAGACAGATAGCAAAATAAGGGTTAAAAAACTAAAGAGCACATGTTAGTGTTTTGCTGACCCATACCTGGAATTTGCTTAGGGCCCCCGAGTCACAAAATCCACCCCTGGTTGTCACTTACAGAGAATGACAACAACTGTCCTCATACACATAAATTCACAATGCCATCATTGTTCAGTGTAATAGTCTGGTGGACAAGTCAGGTTATTTGTGGTTCATGTTGCAGAGGGAGCAATGGAGCTTGTCATTAAAGGGATAGTTCACTCAAAAATTATAATTGTGTCATTATTTACTCACTGTCATGATCAAGAGTAGAAGTGTTCGGATTCAAATGCAACTATTTATTAAGAAAACTGCTTGTACATACAAGCAGGATCGATGACGGCAAACCGGGACATAAGAGGCAAAGACAAAAGAGAAATCCAAATCCGTGGCAGAGATAAGGCGATCGGCAAACGTGATCCAAGGAGCTAGGCGAGAGTCAGGGGCAGGCTTGGTCGAGAACGGGGAACAGGAAAACGCAAGGAACACAGAGGGCTTACAAAGGAGAGAATCCACACAATGAACAGCAGGGAGTGGAGAGACAGACAAACAAAGAACATAGTCCGGGCTGGAGTGCCCTCTGGAGGTTTCTGAGGGCAACTCCAGTGAAGCTCGTGACAGAGCCCTTCCCCTAGGAGTGGATTCCAGGGCAGATCAAATGGCGGAGACGCCCACCAAGGCGGAGCAGGCGGCGGATTATGTACATTTGATTTTGATCTGATTATGTACACAGTGACATCTAGTCATTACTGTAATACGTTGGTTTAGTCATTACAGTAAACACAAACTGGTTGATCTGTCATAAACTGTCAACCAAATTTTCTACACATTTCTTTTCATATACAGTCTTTTTCAATCTGCATCCCACATACAGTAACGTGTACATTTGTACATTTGAAATGGATGAATGCATATTTAATCAGCACAGTCTTCTGCATTTCAGTACAGTAACTGCCTAACTGATGCCATAGTTGATAGATTAGGTAGTACTAGCAGAGTGTACTGTTATATTGACAACACAACTAAGCATTTTGCCTGTCTTGTTTGTGAACAATAACACAAGGACATAAGGCATGAGAAAGGATTTTACCCCCACTGTTTGTCCAGAGCCAGTATAGCCTGTGATGTGGACCAGATTTTTGGCCTGACCCCGAGCAAAGACAGGATGATGAGGCAGAATATCTATTATTTTTTAAACAGTTTTACTGCGTAGTACATGAATGAATAAAGATGTGCCAGTGTATTCATTGCTTGTGCCGTTTGTGTTCATGTGAAAAGGTTTTTGAGGGGGAGAACCATGAGCAACATAACTGTTTTGGAAATATTGTTTTGAATTAATTGCATCAGTGTGTAAAACTATGTTGTAGTGTGTGTGTTTTTGTGAGTGAGTGGTGTCTGAAGGCAAAGTTTTGTTTTTCAGCAAGAGTGAATAGTTTTGAGTGAAGAGTGTAGAGCTTGATTTTGACCTGATAATAGGATGTTTGGGAAATTGGGTGAGACGTTATGGATTTGTGTTTGCTGTTGTGAGAATATGAGGCATAGTTTCAAAAAACTGTAGTAATGTGTATCTATTCGCATAACATAGATAAAATGACAATGAACGATTTTTATCTTTCCTAATTTTGGCCTAAATATCTGCCCTTCTTTATTTATACTTTGTTACCTTCAAAGGCTTTGTTTTTATTTAAAAAAATTTGGCAAATTAGTCTGTACTGCTCAGTAAACTTGCAAAATAGTAAAATCTAATATATATTTGCTATATCTCCCACCCCTACCTCTGTAATTTGCAAAATAGTCTTAAAAAACAACTTGAAAAAGAATCGGGGTAAATTCGTGATTTCCCAAGAAAAAAATCGTGATATGATATTTTTCCATATGACCCACACCACTAGATGATATATTGGGCTCTTGAGGGTGCTTTCAAGGTGCAGGCACTGGAGTTTCGGGAGCCATTTCTGGGCTGGAAATGGGAACCAGAGATGAAGTAGGGCTGGACAGGATCAGCGGCTCGGACTGAGTTGGGCAGGTCATTCCACCAGAAGGGAAATTTTAATGTAAAAGTGTGTGAAAGTGATTTTGTGCCTCTTTGGGACGGCACAATAAAGAGACATTCACCTCCAGAATGCAAGCTTCTAGAGGCACATAAGTTTTCAGCATCTGAGCTGAACTGAGTTCAGGGAAAAGGGTTAAGAGCCAGAGGTGGTTTTGTAGGCACAAACATTAACATTAACATTAATGCCTTGATACTTGCCTAAACTTACCCTTGGGACCTCAATAGCATCAGAAGTGTTTTGCAATATAATATAAACGCAATAAAAAAATCTATGTGAGTACACTAAGTCTACCTAAGATAAAGTTTTAAATGACAGTATAAAGATCAAATTACAGTATAAAACACAAATTGGACTTTTTAAAAGAACACTTAGTGTAAAATGTATGTATAGGCCATATAGATATAGATGAATGGCCTAAAAATTAACAGAAGTACAGATACATTTCTCCAGTAATGGTGTAAAATTCTTTTAGAACTTGCTTATTGCGCTTTGTTCAAAATTAAATTGAAATGAACCCCATCGATGTTTAGTTAGGGTTCTCTATTCATTTGTATTTTTTTCAGGTTGTTCAAATATAGGTCTGTAATTTGGGCACATGACCTACATCTAAACCAACGTGATGCAGGCCAAAAACGTGAGACCAGCAGGATGCCTTTGAGAACAGACAGCCCCTGTTGAGGCTGTTTGATGTGGTGTTCAGACGGGCAAACCCTCGATGGCTCCAAGCCTATCAGTCGAGTGTACAGAGGAGGATCTTCTCGAGCAACATTAAGCTCGTGAGGGAAGTAAACAGCAGTCACGGTGCGCTCCTCCTCTTCTCCATGTGCTTCCCCCGCGCCTCTGCTCCCCCTTATCAGAGCGAAGCTCATTTGCATAAAATGTGTGTCAGTAGGGCAGAGCTCACATGCAGCGCGCGCATGCACAAGGCATTCCGATGGCAAACGAGTCATCTGCCACCGAGAACAGAGAGGAGGAGAAGGCAATAGGAAGGAAGACACTGTAGCTCTACTACAGCACCGTGACTGGGAAGGAAAGAAAGAGGGCGTGTGAAACGGAGCAACAGTTCTTGGCATACAATACCACAAACAATTTAAAGGGCAAAGAAAGGAGGGGGGAATAGTGGGGCAAACTTAGTCACATTTTTAAGACGCCTAAAAACGTGTCCGGTGTTTGTATGTGTGTGTGTGATGCTAGTGCATGTCTCAAACTAGTTACACAGCTCACGGAGAACGATGCCAGTGCACTGGCTCTGATTGTTCTGAAGAAAAGCGCAACTGTAATTCACGCGATACAGTCTTTAAGGGCATCTTTCAAAGAGTGAGGACGGAACATTGCCCTGCTTACCTGAAGGACGTTTGACATTACAGTGTCGCTTCTTTCGCTAGACATTTCCTAACAGACTTCTTGAAGTTCTTATCTGTCTGGACGAAATTTGAAACACGCTGAAAATTATAGACTCTACTCAGATACCTGCATTTCCTTCAACAACATCAGGAACAGGCATCATGGACGGCAGTCCAGGTGAGTTGAAAACAATATATTATCTATAATCATGAATTAATGGTAAATTGTTTGCACGGATGATGGTAGTAGCCTAATGTTTTATTCACCCGTTTAGGGCTGTTTTTTATTTGTGCAACGTTGCCATTTCTTTTAATTTTATTTATTTTAAAACTTTATGGTGACAAGAATACATTGGTACTACATTTTTATATAAATGTACTGTATGTACTGTACTGTCAAGATTTGTACTTAAATTACATTGTATTTTGACGTTTATCATTTTACAAAACAAGTAAAATACAATAAAATAAAATAAATAATAAAAACAAAATGCTAAAAAGCTTTTTTAGCATCTGCACGCGACAATGAATGTCATATATATTATATCGCAAACCTGCGTAAACGGACTACCAGTGTTCTGACAAATATTTCCGGTCTCGCGTTGCACGTAAACAAACTCACGTGTAGCTCACTCTGCTCACGCGTTCTTCCCGGTAGACTGTACATCATGACGCATCCTCATAAATTAATCGTGAATTGTTTCACGGCGTTACTTCCAAACCAGCGACCTGTTGCTAAAAATTGATTTGCAGTCATATAAAAGCTATCTAGCCTTATTCTTTTCCGTTTCGTTAGTGAATGAGCACCCGTCTCTGGTACAGTAGCTGGGGGTGGGCAAAATGCAAACTAATGTAAGGTGTTTGTTTTCGATCAGGTTACTGTTTCACCAGGTCACGCTTGTGCGCCGATGACTGACTGTCATTAACAATAGCGCTCCTCCTGTACATTCATTCCAACACGTGCTTAAAGTGTATGTCAGCAACTGCTCATGAGCACGTGAGAAGATAACGATCGTTAATGAAAGGAAACACAGTCAACATTTGTGGCACAGAAGGCAATAAACCATTGTTTTGTTTACTGTCATCACATGGCATTCCTTATGAGGCATTTAGACATTTGTATTTTTCATAAGTTTGAATGGGAAGCATAGTACAACTTATAATAAGCTAAAATAATAAGCCTTGGCAGCAAATATATCCTTATAATGATACACACATTAATTTAATTAAGTTAATTTATGTTACAACATTTGAATCTTTAAAATGTTAAAATTTCTGGAAACACCTAGCTAGCTATGTTGGCCATTTGTCATATCCAGTATGTTTTTTGTGAGTCTGGTACTGGGATTTCTTAGAAAGTGCTCCGTTTGCCACCTGCACTTTTGCATGATGATGTCAAACGCAGCGGTATTCATACAGACAGACTTTCACTTTCACCATCACGCGGATCAACCCCAGGCTCCACGTGCCACGCGTGATTTCCCACCCCCTCCTTGCCTGTGTTTTTGTTCCGGCAGGCTGTGTCTCATCCTGCCCCTGATGGGAGGGAGGCTGGTCACTGGGTCAAAGTCAAAGAGGCACAAATCTGAGCTCAGATCTTTCTTCTCTGAGTGCATGATCTCTGTTTAACTCACGTTTATAAGAAGCCCACTTTTATAAGATCATATGTACTCAAGGAAATGCTATTTTACATCTACTTAAACTTACATTCAGTGCGTTATTATAATTATTTGCATTATTTACTATCAATTTCGGAGGTAAAATTGCTTGACAAACAGGAAGCTCAAGCTGTAACTCACATGCACATTGTCCCAGTACAACATCTGATAGTGATCCTTGATTCTAAATCTCATGATTATATACACTTTTTTTATTCTTCTAGGGATGATCCTAAAAATAAATTGACTACATCACAAAGTAAATGATAATAATTGTTCATGTGTGGAATTTGCACAAGTTACACTGCACATGTGTGTTGGCTCCTAGAAGATATAGCAATGTTGACCTACTTTTCAGCAGCAGCACATGTCTGAGGGCATCCAGCTCTATGAACAAATCTTGAAACAACAAATCAAAGTCTCCCAACTGAGAGAGCTCACCTGCCAAACCAGTGAAAATGGAATTTACTTAAAGATATCAGTTCACCCAAAATTATGTCATATTCACTCCCATTTTATTTTAAACTGTATACCATTCTTTCTTCACATAAAAGAAGATATTGTGTAGGCCAATTATGTATTAGTACTTTTAGCATTTACTTCCATTATCAAAATAGTCTGCAGGAAAGTGGACCCTTGTAATACAAAAAAAGGCCACTAATCATTAATAGATGTACTTTTACACTTTTGTGGTTTAAATATATTCACAAAGTGATTATACCAAAAATAAACTTGCATATCAAATTAGTAGTTCCTATGTGTACAGTATATCTGTCAGCTATGATTATTGCTTTTGAGGGGGAGGTTTGTTTAGCCTCCGGGCAGCTGCAAAAGGGCAGATTCATACAAAAACAACTGACATTCAATAATCCGTTCATTTATTCATTATTTGAGTCACTCTCAATCACCCATGTGCATGTGAGACACATTACATTAGTGTGTCATGGTGTTTATTATGTCCTTTTTAAATGCCACAATGGTGTTTATTCGGGTGCATTATTCATTTGGGAAAGATGTTTAACGTAGCCTAAGCGATATATTTCAAGCCATTTGTGAGGAATCACGTTATTTAAACAAGTGAGTTGTGTTAGGTTTAAAAAAACAAAACGGGCTTGTATGTCGAGTAAACGTGACCGTGCACGTTCATGCATGCACTCTAGTTTCCGGTGACTCGAGTATTATAAACATGAGCGCATAAATATGGCCTTGGTTACTGTTTTTAATTCCTCCTCAAACGTGAGCAGCAGGCTGGCAATTGTGCCTTTTTTTTCTCTCGTACTGCGGCTCTTCTAGACACGGGACTGCGGAAAGAGGCTTGTGTTTTGGGGCGTTCACTATGTCAAGAGCGCATGTGAGTCGGCGGTCAGGTGGCTGGCAGCTCTGGAGCGCGTTCCCAGGCGCGCCGCCAGAGAAACGAGCAGCGCGCGTGGGAGTTCTCAGATCCGTGTGTATGATTCGCAAACAAACCGGTTTTTTTGGAGTCTGTTCTTTATAAAATTCAGTTTAATTGACTTGGGAAGGATTTCCCCCCCATTGCTTTAAAGAACAAAATACCAAGTAAACAACAGTAAAAAAAAAAAAAAAAAAAGCACCAGCAGCAGCATGACAAAAATACATACAAAAATAAACATAACTGGAAAATTAAAAAAAGAAAATACAATACAAAGGACTTAATCATCATTAAACTTTTTGTTTTATGATGTATGAGTTTTAAGGATTTAAAGAAGACATTCATTTTTTTCCAGGAAAAGTAAGGCATAATAATATTAAAACTCAGGAATTGAAGTAACATATCACTTGTTAAATTAAGCATGCATTTCCTTGGATCTCGTTTTGGACAGACTAAACTAGGATGAAATCAGTGAAGTGAACCGACTCGCTGAAATAAATCCAGATTCCTCTATCGCGTTTGCTCACGTGTGGCACATCCTGGCTCATTTCTCACGTTTAACCCTTCCACTGGCGCGGTTTGAAACATGTGATTTATGGAGAAGGATGAGCTGACAGACTAAGTGCAGCAGAGGATTCAAACATATGAGATATTTCCGAGTTTACGTAGAAATTAGTGGCCTGGAAGGTTTTGAAACATCCTACTGTTCTGGTGGGGGAAAAGACTCAAGTAAATGGCAAATTTGAAGAATTCACATGCAAAATTTGAATTTTTTTGCACTACACGTACATCAAGAGGAAAACTGATAACATGACAGACAGAGCAGGTTATTCTGGTATAAAACACAGTCTTTTTCTTTTTTTTTCTTTTTTAAAGCAATTTAAACAAAAAAAATGCAATGTTGTGGTGACTGTATTGTCTCAGTTGAAGTGGCATGTGAACCGACCGTCTACTCCTTGGAAAGACATCAATACACAATATTTTTCAAGTTTAACTCCACCAAAGAAACAATTACAGAATTATAAAAACTTGTTACTGGCAATACATATGCTGGCTAGACCAATAGCAGATCTAGACAGGTGCAGCAAGGGGAGGTGGAGGGTTACTGAGGAGTGAATGTACAGCGGACACTTAACCAGACGCTTTAATCTCTTTGGCTGCTGATGCACCGGAAACCAATCTGGTTGTGTATGTAGTGAGCAATTTAGCAGATTTTATTAAGGATGTATACACCGTCAGAGCTCAATATAAATGATAAGACCAATTTCCCTTAATGTAAAATTGTTTGTTTTCCTTCCTTTTCCTTCACACACAGGTGGAGGAGTGATCCTCTATGCAAGCTCAACTGGAAGCGCCAGCCCCAGTCCAGGAAGCCCATCCAGTGGGTACCAAACCCAATCTCCAGCCTCTCAGCCCTCGTCCCCGGAGGAGGTTTCTTTCACTGAGCTTGGTGCCCTTAAAAAACATTCAATGGGAAGCAATGGCGGTTCTGCAGGGAGCAACAACCTGGTTTTCCAATTTCCAGAAGTAAGCAGTGCTACGACTGTCAACCCTGATACACCGACAGTAACATCATCATGCCAAAACACCTACTCTCACCCAGTAGTCGGCAGGCGACCAAGTATGTTCACGGGTACCTTTACCAGTGAGTATTATCAGAGTCTTTTTTGATATTGTCTCAAATTCAGTGACCGTCGTCCACTGCTAACTTACTGTCGACAATTTGTTTTACTAGAAACAGGAGGGATGGTGTTGCTCTGCAAAGTATGTGGGGATATTGCATCAGGATTTCACTATGGCGTCCATGCATGTGAGGGATGCAAGGTAAGAACAGACACATGCACACTGCTCGCTCATAAAATACCCTCACAATGCATAACTGATGTGGTCTGTGACTGTAGGCACAAACACACGTTCATTCTGATCTTGTGTTATCCTCAGGGTTTCTTCCGCCGCAGTATCCAGCAAAACATCCATTATAAGATGTGTGTGAAGAATGAAAACTGTCTGATCATGAGGATGAACCGCAATCGCTGTCAGCACTGTCGATTTAAGAAGTGCCTCTCTGTCGGCATGTCCAGAGACGGTATGAACTTTGAACACGCAGTTATGACCAACACACAAAATGATTATTCTTGGTATGACTACATTATTTGCTGTGTTTGCTAGGGAAAATATCAGTATTGCTGCAAATAATTTGTTCTAGTAAACTCCCTGCAGTTAGACCAGAATATCGACTGTTTGAACTTAAGCCAGTAAAAGCCTTCTGAACAACCACATGCAACACCCTAGCAACTGCTCAGCAACATGTTAAAAATGCTCTGTATAAATCAGTAACTTAATACAGATTTTGCTTTTAAAATTCAGTGATCTTTTAATTCAGAATCTGCAAATCTGGGCTGTTGGATGTATCGCTGCACTCTTTTTCTGCCTGCAAAATGTTGCTGAGATGACCTCACCACTACATTATATTAAAAAACGACGTTTATATTTTCCCATCCCCACATCCACCATCTGTTCTGTGCTGTTTGCACCTATAGCTTACACCCCGTTCTGACAGTTTCCTTTCACCGCTGATTTATTAGTGTGGGCTCTCCGAATCCCACAAGTCATCACTCACTGTAAAAACTGCCGCAAATCAGGTTAATTTGGGGAATTGGGGACACAAATGGCCCAAGCACCAAGCACGCTGCAGTTTAATGTGTTTCCAGGTCTTCATTTGCTGTATTGCAGGATTAATTAAGATAGGAATGCTAGCTGGGATTTGATAAAGTGCTTTGTCGATGTAACCCAGAAGCTAAAAGAACTTTGTTTCAATTGAATGCAATGCATAAACATATTAAAATATCTTTTCGATTTGTCCTCTAGCACACTTCGTCCATACAGGACAGTATTGTCTCTAGGGAGCTTTGTAAACTGGGCTGATAATAAATCATATTTTCTGGGGCTAGTGTACATATTTAGGTGACCTAGAAAGTGGGAAAGTAAAGTGATATGCACCATCATATTTCAACGTCACATGATGTACTTGGCCTTGTTTTTCTCCCCGGCAGCCACTCACACTGTAATTACACTAGATTTCGAATTAATTTGGAAGTTTATGAATAACTTTTGTGGTTTTCAGGGTACTGAAATGTTGTAGTACGCTCGAATGCACAGCCATAGCTAATACTCTGTGCTATAATCTCCCTCCATGACATTATGTCATTGCACTTGTTAACTGAAACCTTGGCATCTCTTCTTACACTAATCCTCACCTTCACGTGATGGTGGCACATGACACCTCTAAACACAAAAAGCCTTCAAATCTTTGTTCTATTACAGACCTAAAGACCTAGTTTTGCATTAGTGCTCGTCTTAGCAATTTTATCTTTTACCTTTCTCATTGCTCAACACTTGGTGCTTTTTTATCAGTCACGTTGGTCTGCCATACAATGTTTCAGCGCTTAACTCTTCTAATGCCTTTCCACCCTGCTAACCCTTTAACTCGGTATCTGTTTCACCTGCTGTCATTCACTCATCACTTCTTCGCTTCGGTGACCCACTGACCCACTTCCCAATGGGATAGAGACACAGAGAGAGGGAAAGAGAAGGATGGGGGAGGTGTATTACACTGTAGTCGGATCTATAAATAGCTCTGAGAGGTAGAGTAGGGGGAGACTAGATGAGAAAATGTGGGGGATGTAGAACAGTAGCTTTGGACATTAGCCGTAATCTAATATGAAAGCCTGGTGGTCACTGTGATGTAATCATGTTTCATGTCTACTAAATGCTGATTTATCAGTACAGTGGTCCTGGTGTCCTAAAGTGCATCCTATAGTAAAACTGTCTACCAAATCTGTAAATTAAAAACTGGAACCTCTTACTACTGTGTATTGGATGCCACAGCATCCATTGAAGACAACTGTTAGTCTTACGTTGCAAATATTGAACCAATGACTTTGACATTGCTAGTGTCATGCTCTACTGCAGGAGTGTCCAAACTCTGTCCTTGAGGCTAGTTTCTTTCAATGTTTAGCTCCAACTTGCCTAAAAGATTCAGGTTCAGGTGTGTTTAATTGGGGTTGGAGCTAAACTCTGTTGGACAGTGGGACTCCAGGAGCAGGATTTGATACCCCTGACGTGTCGGCCAAATATATAGTATACTCAGAAATTGTTTAACATACAGCAGTGAGTAGTGAGCACACACACACCTGGAGCAATGGCCAGTCATTGCTGCGGTGCACAGAGAGCAATACTGAGGATCAAACCCTCATGAACTCAGGGTTATAGATCCAACTATCTAACCATCTTACACAATTGGCCAAGACTTCCCTTTTTTGGTCTAAAGGAAGGTTTTAATTTTATAAATCCGTAAACTCTATCTTGGTTTTGCCATTGTTAATGAACCTACTCCACTGCACGTCTAACAATCCTATTTTGCCATTACTTTTATATCTCACCATTCCTTATAGTAACATTTCTACCTCCATTTTTTCCAGCTGTTCGGTTTGGGCGCATTCCGAAGCGTGAGAAACAACGCCTACTGGACGAAATGCAGAGTTACATGAACAGCCTTAATGAATCAGCATCTATGGACATCAGCTGTACTACACCCATAGAGACTCCTACCAGCCCTGAAGATGGCCAGTCAGAAGAGGCCATCGGTGCTATCTCGCAAGCTTATCGCAATGTCTTTGTGAACGGGGAGAAGCTGTTGGTAAAGGTTAACGATGACAACAACATCAATAACAACGATCCTTCTTCCTTCCATCATAATCCAATTCAAGAGTCTGGCTACTGCCAGTCTCGCCCTCAACCAAGCATCTCTCCACAAGAACATTCCATCCATTCCACAACAAGCTGTCTACCCCAATCCAGATGCCCGGTCGCCAACCACGACAGCAAACCCACAACCAGAGTTACGGACAACGGGCACTATAACTTCCCACAGTCCTCAAGTCCCAGTCAGGGAACTACACCTTCCCAAAGCTACCCATCAAAGCTTCACAATTACTCCACTCAAACATCTTGTCCATGGAGACTGAGCCCTGGTGCTAAAGTTTTGGTATGTTTATTATTATTTTTTTTTGATGGCGTATGATTTGTGTGCTAGTCTTAGTTTACTCTTTTTATTTAACTGAAAATGTTCTCTTTCTCTTTCTGAATCTTTTAGGCATGTCCTCTCAATGCATGCCCCATCTCCCCAGCCAGTCACTCCAGTCAACAGGTCTGGGAGAGTTTCTCCCAGTGCTTCACTCCGGCTGTTAAAGAAGTGGTTGAATTTGCCAAGAGCATTCCAGGGTTTCAGGCCCTGAGTCAACATGATCAAGTCATGCTGCTGAAGGCAGGAACCTTTCAGGTGAGAACCGCCAATGCCTGTCCTCATATCAGTTCCGCAAATCAGTTCTTTTGAAAGTAATCATTTAAAAAAACAAAACAGTCAAGAGATTCCTTTACTTCATGACCCAATTGCCTCATCATGTGGTCCCTTGATATTCCTTATTTCACTGGTTGTTATGTTTCAATTAAGTCTTATTAGCAAGGTTGCCATTTCAAATGTAATATAGAGCCAAAATAAAATAGTTTTAGCATTAAACTGTACTAAATATAATTAAGTCTTTGAGTCAAGATTGTGGCCCAGAGAAAAAAACTATTTAGTTCAGACCCGTTTTGTGTTTTAATAATAGAGCAGATTTTGCTTGTTATGGTAAAGGAAAGGTTGGGGTTTTTGGGGGGGTTAGGAATCCCCAAGAACATGTAAACATAGATACAAGGTCAAAACTGCTGTGATTGGTCTCATTTTCATATTTGATTATGCCAGTAATGCCTGATAAAGTTGTGCACAGCATGCATTACCGCTCCAAAAGCACCACCCAGTGGCAAAGAATGAGTTTGTATTTTCATTTAGACCAACACGATGTCATGTAGAGAAACATTCATTAAATACAGTTTAAAAGCAAAATATGTGCAATGTTTGTATTTCAATTAATAATTTCTTCAATAGTTATGATGTAAGTTACACGGCTGATTCTTTGACAGGTTATTGAAATGTTATTTTTCTAACCCTCTTTTGGATTTATTGCAGGTTCTCATGGTGAGGTTCTGCTCGCTGTTTGATGCCAAGGAACGTACTGTAACATTCCTGAATGGTCAGACCTACCCGCTGGCATCCCTGCGAGTGCTGGGCATGGGCAGCCTTCTGGACGCCATGTTTGAGTTCAGTGAGAAGCTGGGGAACATGGGTCTGGAGGCCGACGAGATGGGCCTCTTCATGGCTGTGGTGCTGGTTTCTGCAGGTACCTCAGATTCCCATTGATTAAGAGAATTATTATATGCAAGCACTGTTTTTAAAACTGATTTATTGTTCGAAGTGTTTATTTACAGTATTTGTTGAGATAGTTGCTTGTGCAGACAAATAGCCTGGCATCTTTATAGTGTTTGAGACAGTCTTTCTGTTACTCTCTATCAGATCGTTCGGGTATCTCAGACGTGGGGGCCGTAGAGCAGCTCCAGGAAGATTTGATTGGCGCTCTCCGTGCTCTCATCTATCGGCGAAGGCCAGAGGACAGCGCGCTCTTCCCCAAACTCCTGCTGCGTCTGCCTGACCTACGTACTCTCAACAACCAGCACTCCGAGAAACTCCTAGCCTTCCATATTGACCCCTGAGAACAGAACGAGACCTACCCAAGTCTAGGCCAAAACATAGATTCAGGATGCTCTTCTTGTACAAACAAGCCATGCAAATTTCAGGATAAGCATCTGATTCTGACTAGCACTTACTCAGACTTGCTCCACCACAAGCAAAGAGTGACTTTGAACCAGTGCAACACAAGAGCAAGAGAAGTATGGAAGCAGATGCTGGACATTTTCAGGATTGTTTTCAAGAAATATGAAACAGAGGAAGATGGTATAGATTTTCTGGTGATGGCTGTTTTATAACTAGAATTCATTTGGGCTTCCAATGCAAGATCAGTGTATAAAGTTTTGGGATGTTATTAGTATTTTTCTCACTCCAGATGCTATGCATTTATCATCATATTCAACACATTGTACAATATTTCAGATAAATTTAAATTCAGTTGCACAATTCAATAATCTCATTAAACACATTCTTATATCTCTTTGTGGACCTTTATAAATATTGTTTATATTTGTCAGGCAGTCAAAACCTCGGTTGTAAAAAAACATGTATTATAATTGAAATATATGATAGTTTCTTGTATATGACTGTATTCTCGTGTGCTAATGTCATGACAGAACCAGGGACAATGGGTTGTTTAATGAAGAAAGGACTCACCGGTGTCTATTAAAGTGTTAAACCAATGTAATTTACAACACCTCTGCATGGATATGGTTTATTTTACCCTTTGCAGTTCAGAATTTCCTTAAAGAGGATGGGTTAGCTGCAAAAGTGGACTTTTTGGCATTTCCATGCAAATTCAATTCATTTCTTTCACTTGCATCTAAATGTATATTTGGTAAATGTATTATGCTTATTTTTTTTTTTTCATAGAGATGGCAGATTATGTGATATTAAAAAATGACCTTTCATGTTTTGCGATGCATCAGGCTGAGTATTTTATATCCATGCATATAATGCCTCACGTTTCGCTGCACATGGAATGCTGATGGTGCACACTGGTATCCTAGCAACTGGCAAATGGAAGCAGCATGTGTATGGAGATGATGTACGATATATGCCAAAACTTTCACCTTCATGTAAATAATGGCTCCAGGGGTTCAAGTGGGAATGAAAATCTATGCATTTATTAATCAACAAATAGAAGATTAAATGTTGCCACTGCAGTATAGTATTGTAGCACAGAATAATCGGTCTAAAAAACTAACATCTGTTCTGTTTATAAAGTGTTATCAACCTGAATACCATAGTTAATCGTGTACTATTCCAATTATAGTGAATACTTCCACTTCATGTGGAATGTTAGAAAATAAGATGCTCTTTGAAGAATGAAGAGGAGGCACCAGAAATAAAGCAAACGTGCCAGGAAACCTCTCACGACCGTGGAACGGGACAAAATAACTCATTTTAACTTTGCATTTTGCCCTGAGTAGTTGTGGTTTAAAAGAGAGAGAGAAAGAAAGAAAGATTGACAATGTTCATTCTATTTAAAGTGATCTTAATGTTTGTAACTCCTTTCTTTCACTTTCTTGACAGTGCCACATGATTCTTAAGAAAAAAAGAAATGTAGATATAAAAGAATAATAATGCCCCCTTTAGGTTACTGTGCCATATTACATTTAGATAAACAGTAACATTAATGGCATTAGTTTTAATAAAGCCTTAACATGATTTATGTATGTATGAATATGTATATAAAATATACTTTACGATCAGGTCTCATTTGTTAATGCATTAAGTCACATTTACAATGAGCAATACATTTGCTTTAGTAGGCTAGGCCATTCATTTTTTTTTTTATTCATTAACGTGAGTAAATAAAAGAACTATTCATTGTTCATGTTGCTCAGATCCATTATACTAAATGTAAATAACTGAAGTTAACAAATGGAAACTCAGATTCTACACAAATAATATTAATGAAACCTATATACATATATACATATTTAAGTGGATCACAAAAGTTACATAAAATTGTCCGAAGACAAGACAGCAACACATTGTGTTTTTAGGTTTTAGAGAAAACTTTCTGATCTACTTTACTGTATATTTGAACTTATGCAGTAAGTGCGCCCTCTTGAGGTTACTGTGTAATACTACATTAATATGAACCGCAGTCAGAATCATGTTTATTGCCAAGTACTTAATTACTACAATTGTAAGGGCAACGGGTCTGTAGTCATTTAGACCTGTGAGTCTGGGTTTTTTGGGGGGATGGAGATGATGCAGGCTGGCACAAGGTATATCTCCAAAGAGGTCTTAAAGATATCTGTAAACATTGGAGACAGCTGGTCAGCGCAGTACTTCTGGGTGGATAATCTGGTCCCGCTGAATTCTGAGGATTCTTTCTCTTTAACAAAACTGTAACATTAAAGGTGCACATTAAACAATTGAACACACATTAACATTAAACAATTGAACTGGAAATTAGGTGCTGGGCGTCCGGCCAGAGGAGAACTGGACCCAACTAAGCCTGGTTCTCCCAAGGTT
>JAUMHG010000051.1:37244-55608 GCA_032359395.1 Enteromius anoplus
TTTGGTTTTGTAAGTTTCCCCCCCCCCCCCCCCGAAAAAAGCAGTTTTAAAGGGTTAGTTCATCCAAAAGTGACAATTCTATCATTAATTACTTAAACCCACGAGACCTTTGTTCACCTTTGGAACACAAATGAAGAAATTAAAAGCATCAGTAAAACAGTCCAAGAGACATCAGTGGCTTTGTTTTGCGACACTAGGAGAGATGATGTTATTCTATTGTTATAAAAGTATTCAGCCACTGATGTCACATGGACTGTTTTACTGACATCTTTACTATATGATTCTGAACCTGGGATCATTTCAGTTGTGTTGCCGTCTATGGAGGGTGGATTAAGAACTAATAAATAATATTCATGCTAATACGTTAATAGTGCAAACTGGTCCCTAAACAAAAGTGTCAAATCAATAGCAATATTGTCACATTTCTAGCTTATTTTGATGCTCCTAGCTCTAAAACTCTTAGGCCCGGTTTCACAAACGGGGCTTAGCTTAAGCCAGGACTAGGCATTAGTTAAATTAAGATATTTAAGCAACTTTTACAAAAATGCCTTGTACGAAGATATTACAGGAGTGCATCTCCATCTGAGACAGCTCAAACATGCTATTTAGTCTGGGACTAGCTTAAGCCTCGTCTGTGAAACTGGGGGTAAGAGTTACAGTCAGAAATGTTAGTTTGAGGAGAATAATAATTTTAGATTGAAACAGTATAGCAGTAAGATGGCTTTCTCAAGTCAACATAAATGTTTTCCACCTAATTTAACAAACAAGTTGAGGACTGTATTTTTGTTTTTAGATTCTAGATAATTATAGTCCTAATGCTAGCTATAACCGTCCCGGTCCTAATCTGTACAAAAGCATTAACAGCCCAAATATAGACACTATTCACACGGTTTTGTCTTGTGAAAGGTTCCCTGGTTACATGCGGTCTACGCCAGCATAGGAGCTGTTGTCTTTACCATGGTGAGAAGCAGATTAGTCAAGAAAGGATTATGGTTTTAAATGATGATGATTTGTCATGTGATTAAGGTGATATAACGTCGACTGACCTGTGTCTCTATCTCTCCTCTCGCATCTTCTGTCCCAGTTTCTCGCCTTTGATACACAGCTGCTGTTGGGAAACAAGAAATACGCAATGAGTCCTGAAGAATATATCTTTGCAACACTCACTCTCTACCTGGATATCGTGTACTTGTTCACATTCCTGCTGCAGTTGTTTGGTAATGGTAGAGAATGAGCATGGCTGTGTTGTAATAATGTCCGTCGTGTACGATATCGATAACCGTTCCGCAACCTCAACATTATTAGAACAAGTGGCCTTTTATTTATTGTTAGGTTTAAAATAAATCAGCTTTGTTTTCTTCAGGTAATGAAATATGCACTTCACGTGTTCTTCACAGTCGACTTTTCCCATTCTGACTATATTTGGCTGCACCAAAACATTAATGAAAAATAACTAAGATTCAAAATGGCTTTAATCATTACTATTACTTAAACTACATAAACTATTGGCTTAAAAGGAGCTTCAAAAAGGAAGCTTTTTGCTTATGGTTTTATTTATAATTGTGTTTCAATCATTTTCAATCAGCTGGTTGTGAAAAGTTCAAATGTGGAGTTTATATTAAGCTCTATTATTTTCATATCAATAATCTGTATATATATATACAGTATATATAAATGTTATGCAGTCATTGAGTGTAACAACATGTAAATGTAACCATTAAAATAACTCACTATATATATGAATATTAGATTTTTACAGTTTGTCATCGTGAGATCATTCATTTTGCAGTTCACTGTAGGACTGTAACTTTCACATACAGGTTATTCCGTATTTTACAATTCATCATATATTATCTGTTGATGGTTCAATATTCAATGTACTTCACTCTCAGAAATAAAAGTACCTATTAGGTTCAAATATGTACACTTTAACACTAATATGTCCATTTTTGGGTACCCTTTAGATGCAAACATGTACACCCCAGTGACAGCTTTTGTACCTTTATTTCTGTTTACAACTTAGGCCTATCCTAGGAATTCAGATTTGTGTCTATGAAAAGATCATGCACAGAAATGAATGATAAAGACAGATCCTAAATCGTGTTTACACAGCAGGCCTCAGGAATGCATGATGTTTTTCTCCCTCTGAACCCAAGCTCTTACTAGTATTATTTCACTTGGAGGGAAATGTAAAGTGACAGGTTGTCTTGATAGTTGGCTAATGGGTCTGATAAATCTAATTTCTATTCTGCTCCTTTCACTGAGGACTTTTATGAAATCTCTTTACAAAATAAATGAAATAATAAATGAAACTGTTAAATAAACTATGCTGAACTATGCACATTCATTCATTTTCTTTTTGTTTATTTCAGCACATGGCATCAAGTAATAATAAAACCATTTAGAATTATTTTAACACAATAGTGACAAAATTCATCCCTTTGAAAAAAGAGAAACTCGGGGCTGCGTCTACAGCTTATAAAGCTCCACTGATGACAATAGTTCCACGATCAATGTTGGGAAATGCAGGACAGGTGGAGTGTAACAAGTTCTTGAATATAAGATTTTTATATATAGAATACAAGAAAAAAAACATGCATTTAAGAAATGTTTTCAAATATAGCTAAAGTTCCTTAAATGCACATAAAATGATTATTTCTGAAAAGACAGGAAATGCTTTTACAGCTAGGGGTGTGCATCATTGTCTGTCTTGAGCTTGAATCTTGGAGTCATAATAGTTTTCTCAAGATCCTCTTCACTTGAGAGAAAGCATAGGATTGCCTGAAACACTTGATACACAGAAGATATATTAAACAAATATGCATTGATCTCTGGGAAGTAAAGAGTCACCCCTGCACTGTATTGCTTGTCTGTGCGAAGTGGTGTGCAAAATACACACCATGTTTCGTTCCTGAATAAATGAGTGTTTTTGAATATTAAATATCACAGTAAATGTTTTCACCAATAAAACATATGGGGTAGAACTATTAAGGTAAGGTAGAGGAAGCGCTCTACGCTAATAACAGCAGGTTTTACAGTGTAACATTTTTAAACCTCAACTAAATTGATTAGTAAGTTATGGAAATGTGTCAGGTCGTGGAGGAATTTAGTCAGTGGCAAATTAAGTCTAATAAGAAAGTTGAATTTATAATAATAAAAATAAAAACTGCAGAAGTTTTAATGTTCATTGATGAAAATGCTGTGAATGACTGGAAGTAAATAAACCAACAAAATACAAACAAGATTTTATTAAAAATGGAATTCAAGGGATCAATTAAAAAACAAGGCACAAGCAAACACAGAAGAACATTTTTGTTGTTGTTTTTGTAGTTTTTCTAAAAAAAAAAAAAAAAAAGGTAAAGTAAGAGAAAATCAGAAACTGTGGCACAGGAAGACAAACGTCCTGCTAGAAGCTCTGGTTAACATGCAAACGGTTTCTTCAGCTACCTGTACAAAACGTGTTACTGTATAAATAAAGAATGTTTTAAAAAAGCTGTTCAAGAGACAAGCCATTTGTTCAATAATCACAACATCAGCATCACAAACACATTACTGACTTCTGTACAGCTTCCCATCTCTAGACATCTTGACACCAAAGCAACTAAACAGCTCATTTCTTGAGGCACTTGGATTACAGCTTTGCTACAACTTTAAACGGTTCTGTTTATGGCTTTATCTGGCGAACAGCTTGAACACCCCATGTTAGCAGCAATACGTTTTGAAACTATGAAACGAGCTCCTCCAACAACTAGCAGCTCTTCTTGGAAAATCGGAACCGATCGATGCCGTCGAAAATGTTGAGAATTGATCAATCGGAATAAAAACCAACACATCATTTCATAGTTTCAAAACATGTTTAATGTCTTGTGTTAATAATGGATGAAGGATCTATCGCTGCGATAAACTAAATAAATCCCATTTTCCTTCATGAGGTTGAACTCCGTGGTATAACTTGAGAAATAACTTTAGTACTTTAAATCATTGAAAATGTGGGCAAAGGTTGAGAAGTCAAAGGAAACCAAAGGAAAAACTGATTAGCCCCTTAAATCACTTGCATGGGTTTATTATAGTACATTTGTTGTCATACTTTAAAGGCATGTTGTATCTTGGTGGCGTAGCTATCTTTGGTAGCCGGAATGAATCCATTCTTTGGGAATCTGAAGACAATAGGGTATCGCAAAGATTTCAATAGTCAGCCTGAGTGATGGTAAACTGTAAAAGAGGTATTGAAACTATCCTAAAAGGTAAATCGAGCTAGCAGCTATTCTTATGGATGGAGAAGAGTCTCTTTATGAGATCAGATCAAGGTCATAAAATGTAAAATGGGAAGCCCTCAAAGGAAGGAAGCAACAACTGTGTCTTTAGTGTTCGATAACATAAGCCCTTGCGTTTCTATCCTAGAAAAGAACGATTCTTTCTACACTCTTAAAAATAAAGGCGCTTCATAGGTTCCTCACAGCGATGCTGCAGAATAACAAAGAGTCTTTATAGTCCCAAGAAGGTTCTTTCACCACAAACATTGTTTAGTGAAACAAAAAGGTTCTTCAGACGTTAAAGGTTCTTTATTAAATCATAAAGCACCTTTTATTCTTAAGAGCCCAGAGACATTTATGCCATATATATTGGTATATTTAAAAGTGTACAAAAACAACTCATGAGTGAACACTGATTGATCGATCATATCAAAACGTTTCATTTTGGATATTCAGACTCTTAAGAAGTGCATCATGATTGACCGAGACCGTACATTTCAAGTAAAACAACAAACAGCACAGAGAAGAACATAAAAGAAACCGAAGAAAATTGTTTTCCTTTGCACACAAACATTAAAAAAAATCCTATTCAAAAGCAATAGCAACCAATACACACACGACCAAACAAAGTTATCATGTAAAAGTTCTCCGAAAGTAAAGCTTTGCCCAAACACTACAGCTAATCTCACGTAGAAGATAAACCAAGATGAATCCGAGAAAACATAATCATAAAAGAAAAAAAAACAGCAGCACGAAGGAAGAAAGCGACTACATGCGCTGAAGAACTGCTTCTGTCCTTCTTGATCCTAACAGCTGTTCTTCCTTCTATACATGTTATCCTCATGTATAACCCCAGCACCGTTTGGAAGATATTTCTACAAATCTCTGGAAAAGCCACAATAACACACAACCTGATGAGGACACGTCGCCGTCCCACACTGCAAACATCAGTCGTTGAGCTCTGGTTTCACAAAACATCCTACAAATAAAACACAGGCCTCAGGCCTGCTCGGATGTACACCAGTTTCTTTCTTCATGGGAACAGATTTGGAGAAATGCATCAGTGTCTCGGCAATGAACGGGTGCTGTCAGAGTCTGAAAACATCACAATCATCCATACCACTCCAGGCCATCAGCTCACATCTGGAGAAGCCAAGATCTGTGCTGGTGAGAAACAAATCCATCCTTTCCAAACAAAATACCAGTCCATCACTTTTAATAACGCTTCCTTCAAGTCCATCCCGTTCTTTTACATTCAAATCCAGCCACATACTACGGTTTCTGCTCGTAAATGGTGCTTGAGCTGTGCAGATTTCTGTGCTTATTTAACTGGAGAATGCCGGAAGTTAAAAGCATCTTGAAAGGTTTTTCCCAGGTAAGTACATTTTCAGCAAATTTTAGTTTTAGGGGAGCTACTTTAAATAAGGGAGTAGCCAAAACGGGAGTACAAATAAGTTTTGTTTTTTTTCAGTTCATTATCTTATAAACCCTGCATAACACGTAGGCCAAATTAAAAACCTAAAGCCTTGATTTTCTTCCCTTTTCATGATTACATTCTCCTGCTGCATTTGCTGCCGTCACAAATCGGCTTTACTACAGCAGTTGTAGCAGTGTGGTATTGAGACATGTCCCCAAGTCATGTGCTATCATCACTTTTATGAACTATTTCTGATATTAATAACCACTTAAAGTCACTTCCTCAAGACTCCTGTACTGTAAGCCAATGGAGCCCATCTGATGAAATACTATGAACATTACACATGCATATTTAAACACAAAGCATTCAGAAACCTGAAATATTTGGTGCCACTACTGTATATACTGTACATCAAAAAATACAAAATAGATCAGTCCTATCTCTCTTTTTAGCTACAGTACCCAGAGGATACAGAATTGTTTAAATTTGTTATAAAATGGAATTGATCCTGAACACAAACTGGTAGTCACAGGTAGTCATTCGATTTAAAAAAGCCCCTCATAAAATACCTTTTTATAAACTTCTGACTCATTTTCATTACTAGTTAAAAAGAAAATGTCTGCATGAGCTTGAAAAACAAAGCATTTTCGCCTTGTTATGCACCAAACGCTGTAATAAATAATAAGTTAATGATTGTCTTTCGCTTTTAGAGTGAGGATTGAATTAGAGTGATTTTATCACTATTTCTTGGAAGATTCTTTAAATGGTGCAGCGTGAAGAAGTGGCTTTAAATGGTTTTAAACACCTAAATATCACACAACAATTTCAAAACAAAATGCACTGTTTGCATATTAATCTGTACAAAAATATCTTACTGCTGCTAACTGAAAAAAAAAAAAAAAAAGAGCACATCTTTAAAAAAAGTTGCATATTTCTCAAACAAAAGACACATTTTTGACTTTGACTTTTTTGATCTTCCCATATTAAAGAATTAGTTCTTAAAAATAAGAATTTGCCATAACGTGAATAAAAGAACACATTGTGTTTTCCTTACCCTTTTCTAAATCAACATTGTTTTTTTACACTTGTTTTTCTGTTTTGTTATCAAAATAGACGAAAGATTGATAGCTCTTTTGCACAGTCTCCCACCGTTGGCTGAGTTGAACAAAAGATGAGTGACGTCCTTTCTGTCTCTGTCCTACAAAAGATACACGCTCCTTTTGTGATCCGTATCCTCTCTGGTCCTCTTTATCTGTGGTAATCCGTAAATCTCTAAGAGAGATTCCCACTGGCCAGAGCGCGCCGCAGCACCTCCAGAGGACCTGCGGAGGAGCGAGGGACCTAAAGGAAGGAAATGTAGCTCATGCTCATTGATGAAAATGACCTAACATATGCAAAAAGGGCTAAAACTGTTCTACTCTAACGCGTTACATCATTGATAAATGCTAGAAAAGAAGCAAAGTCAAGCCAAGCATTTTCTGTTAAAGGGTTAATTCACCCCAAAACGAAAATTCGGATATTAATATCATTCCAAACCCATAAGACCCTCCACAGACAGCAACACAACTGAAATGATCCCAGATCCAGAAAAGAAGTCATATGGCTTTCTGATTTCATCAAAAACATCTTCAATTGTGTTCAGAAGATGAACGAAGGTCTTATGGGCTTGGAAGGACATGAAAATGAATGCCGCTATCTGACAGACCGCGTCTTACCGTAGCTTCATTTGCTGTGTTGATAGGAATAATTAGTGTGTTCTGAAGGCGTCTCCATGGAAACCTGCTGCTGCTGCTGTCCACTGTTTTCCTACGTGACAAAGAATGAGGAGGAGTGAAATATTGACAACGACCCTGCTCGGCATTCAAAGCAAGGCTCGTCATACCTCTAACGTGACACTAGAGGGAGGCACTGGGGTGTACTGAGGGATATATGTTCCTTGCATAGCTGCGTTGGGAATATACTGCGAAGCAAAATGAATAAAGCAACCGGTCATACATATAATGCTTTCTGTCACGTTTTCTCGGTAATTAGGTTCTACCACCAACCGTGCCACCAACCGTGCCAGCACTGCCGAGAGACAGGTGACTGAGCTGCTGGGTCAGGGGTCCGATCATAGACGTGGGCTGAATGGACATTGAGTGATCCATAGCTGGAGTCAGAACGGCCCCCTGTGGAGAGAGGGAGAGATGCTCATGAAACCAATGGAGATTTATAGATATCCAAGCCTCATAGTGCTTCTAGGGAAGACTAAAAGACACCAGCTGCATGAAAACATTATATGTTCGACTTCTATGTGAGAAGCACTCACGGTGGGCTGCATGAGGTACGACTGATGATGCATCCAGGACGGGCTGTGCACCTGAGACAGACAGAGACAGAAACACTGCATAAGAATCTGCCGGACATCTGCTAAAAAGAAATCATTTGGGACGGTCAAAATCATTCAATATTTCCCAAGTGGCAGTTTTGGAATGTCTACGTAAAAATGAAAGCTTATAGCTGCATGATTTATCAGAATTAATTAAGAATTTTTTATTAAACCTTTATAAGAATACTTAAACCAACTTGTAGTATCACATCTCAGTCAGTGCTTCATCCACAGAGGATGTCAAATATCTTGTGTAATGTCAAATTGCATTACATTTGCCTTAATCTTTTGCTTTCGTCTTAAAACGTTAATTTCCTCCCATTACTAGTTTCTCGGAATCCAAATATTACAGCACAGGCACTAGCAAAATATTGCAACTGAATTATAAATGCACTATAGCGGCCATTTTTAACTGGCTATCCCAACGTGACGTGACTGAAATATGTGACATAAAAATATGTGAGCCTGGGGAACAAAAGCAGTCATGAGTAGCATGGGTATATTTGTAGTAACAGTCAAAAATACGTTGTATGCATGTGTGTTTTTCCCCCAAACAGAGATAGTATTTTTGATGTAATAAATATAGCCTTGGAAAGTAGAAGAGACTTCTTTTGGAACATCTCACCAACCCCCAAACTTTAATGATAAAATAACCATGCCTTAATATTACATTTCAAAGCCAATAACTGATGATGACTTTCATTTTTGGATGAGCTACTCTGTTAAGTATTCAATGTGCTCAACACTTTTGACTTCATATAAGACAAATGCTAGGCGCTAGCGTACTGAGCCGTAGCGTCATCACTCAGTAATCCAGCTGTAATGGGCCGCTCAGTGCATTCTGAGCACGCGAGCCAGACCGGCAGGATCTCAGCGTACATTATTTGCTTTCGCCTGTTCATCCATCAGCACTCAATAAGGTGTCAGAGTTCCCAAAAGCTGAGCTCAGCTGAGTCACCGCGGTCTGATATTCTCACTGAACACATGCTGTGAGTCAGTCTTTGTTTCATTCCGACTGCTGTCGGCTTTGGCACACACTCAGCTTGAGATCACTATCGCAACAAAAAAAGAAAAGTACTCTGGACTGACCTAAAGTCTCCTAATAACACTCAGAAATGGGTATAATATGAACTCAAAAACAGTGTCTTAGTACACATTGGATATAATGCGGCAGATGCTGGAAAGGAAAGTGAAAGTGTCCACAGCTTGCTTTTTAGAGGTGATCTAAGAATTAGTGGCATGACACACTTGTAAAATTGACAGGCATGTGCTGCAGCTACACTGATGTTTCTGCTCCAGTCACATGACTGGAAGCTATTTGACTCTGACCTGTTTGAAAGAAATATTAGCAATAATATTGCGCAACAATACTGGGTGAATCTCTGGGTGTATCCAGAACATACAATTATGACATGCATAAAACGTATATGATTATCTCGGTGACGCTCACCTGGTAGGATGGTACTTGTGAGGGCATGTATGGAGACAGAGAGGTCTGAGCGATCATTCGGTTTGGAGCAATGCTGTAAGGAGGAGAATAAAACCTGAAAATAATAAGCAAAAACATTTCGTGACATTAAATGGTCATGTTCAGATATTTTGAAGAACACCATGTTTGCGTACTTTAAGTCTTAAGGGCATAGTTCAAATAGCTCTTTAAAAAACAGAACAAATAAAGAATACAAAAATAATAATCTAAATTAAATAAATAAATAAAAACAACTCTGCCATCATCTATTCATAAAGAAATCATGAAATATGAATCCAGAGGTTTAATCTATACGATGAACAGATTTAAATGAGGTTTTCAATCACACACAAACATTGACCTATGCATATATCTATATATCTATATTTAAAACGCATCAAATATGGTAAACGGAAACGTGCTTGTTGATGCACGGTAACCAATGATGACACAAGCAAGAATATAAATACTGCACTTCATTAAACCCGGCTCTGAGTGTGAGAAAGTTTCTCTGCTCTCACCCGTTCTGCAAGGCTGTTGTGTCGTAAGTGAACGTCATTCCACCCTGAACGTGGAAAGGAAAATCACAAATTTGATATAAAATGTGCAACGTGTTTGTAAGTACACAAAGAGAGCTCTCATACCGTTTCACCATCTCTAGGCCAGGGGCGACCGTTCTGTAGGTATTTTGCCTGGTTCTGTCGCTTCTTTTGTCCTCCATCAGCAAACTTACACAACAGCGGATCTGTAGGCACTACAGGTGAAGCGCAAAGAAGCAAGAGGTTATTTTCAAAAATAAATATATGGAACCCTTGAGAACAAAACCGAGATGTATGTATCATCCGAAAGTTTCCAATGACGTATGGAAAACGTGGAATCTTCAGAATTGTCCAAATGAAGTCTTTAGCAACGCATTTGGCCAATTGGAATTTAGGTTCATATATTTATGGTAGGAAATCTTCATGGAACGTGGTCTTCATTTAATATCCGGATGATTTAAGACATAAAAGAAAAATCGATCATTTTGACCAATACAATGTCATTTTTGTCTATTGCTACAAATATACCTTTGAGGCTTACGACTGGTTTTGTGCTCCAGGGTCAAACATGTTACTGTTCTATAATCAATAATGAATCATTTAAATGTCATTTATATTAGCGACACTCAATATCATCTACCTGGCACTCCAGGGGGGGTTTTGATATATTTGCCATTGAAATGCTGAATGATGGCTTCACACTTCTCTGTGGATTCCATCCTGTTGTACAAAGACATTCATAAAGAATTTAAAAGGTGGGGAAAGTTGCCATTTTATATGAGGATGTGTAGAGATCAAAAACATCAGTCATTTAATTTCATCAATTTCTCCACGCGATTTATACATTAAATCCTGTAGCTTGAGAGATTCATAAAGTACCTTGCAAACCCTACGCCTCTGCTGGTTCCGTTGGCGTCCCGTAAGATCCGTGTGGAAATCACCTGGCCGAAGGATTTGAGCATGGCCTCCAGCTCCTGCTCGTCCATGGACACTGGCAGGTTAGAGATGTACAGGTTGGTAGGGTCCTGTTCCTGTTGCTAGAAATAAACACAAAAAGCAAATCTTTTCCATCTGTACAATATTTAATAGAAAGTCTTTTCTACTTTTCAGAGTGACAAGTTGTCAGTCGCAATTTTACATGTTTCTTCCTTCCTCTCACTAATAGGAATTTAACAGCCATGTCAATTTTGATTGAGAACGGTTTAATAAAAAGAAAAAGAAAAAGAAAAGACCCTTATGACTGACTTTTAGGTCCAGGGTCAAAAAACCATGAATCAACTAGATACTAATATTATGTTTGTTCTAAACATTATTCTTTTCCATTTACTCGCAAAATTGTTATTTCATAACTAGCCTTTTTTTCTGCCCTCCGAGCCAAGGTAAGATTATGTCTGCTGGCGACCCGCTAGAGTTCAAGAGAGAGGACACCGAACCCTAGCTAGGGCCACAGCTCGGCCCTTGCATGACCCCAATCCCCCCCCGGAGAAGGGGTGGAGGAGGGATGCGTAAAAGGCGAGCTGTGGAAGGAAAGAGGACGGGGCTATTTAAAGTGGGCAGAAGGGGTTTTGACTGGACAGGAGTAATGAGGAGGTTGATTAGGAAAGTAAGTTTCTTTTCAAAAACTTCACTCAAATGCATGCTTTTTTTTTTATCACTCAAAAATAAGTTTATGTTGGAAATATCTTACATTTTATGTCCCTTCTCAACTCTATACAAAGTCTAAAGTAGCAAATCAGCGATCTCGCATAACCATGCATTTGTCAAAATCAAATGACAGCCTTTTTCTTCCTTATCATCCCTTCAGAAAGACATATTATATACATGATCTTTCTTCTACCCACGGCACGTTTCCCATGCATTCTTAAAGACTTCACTAAAACAAGACATTTTAAATGACATTATGCAAGCTCAACCATCTTTGTTAGTTCACTAACACACTACACTTAGACTCTCAGTCTGTATACTGTTCCAAGATGGTCACCTACTACAGATACTTGCCAGAATATACGGTATACACCGTATACCACAATGCCAATGTCCTCGACCTGACCTTCTTCTGCCAGTGTGATAAATGGACCAGACGTAATTACAGCGAGCTGTACAGATCCCTTTCCTCGTGCATTATTTAATCATTCTGTTAAGTTACGACTGTAACACCCAAGATATGAAATAATAGTCTTTTTTGAAGGCACAGTTTAATAAACCTGAAAGTTTGCTCGATGCATCACACATGACACATCAAGCTTTTATTGCTCATACAGTATGCTTGGCATAATGAGATTATCAAGATCATAACCAAGGAGGAAAAATACCTGCAATTTCTTGCAGTAGCTGATATTAACATTGACGAAAATTTAAATACAATTCTGATTAATCAAGATTATAGCAGATCCATAAAACATCAGTCACTTTATCCCCCAATTATATGTCTTTCAATGCTTAGCTCTGTAGTAATGTACATATATTGTAATGCAATACAATGATGACTGAGAGATAAACAAATGTTCCTCAACAGTCAGATGATCCTCTCTCGACATTAGTCCTTTCTAAAAAGTAACAATATAAAAGTTGTTTCTACATTTACTTTTCAGTAAAAATCAGTAAAGACTTCTCAACAAAAGGTACATAAAGACGCCTTTAACTTGCTAAATAAGTATGAACTATTAATCAGACAACAGAAGGAATGTAGTAGATTGTGTGAAAACAGGTTTAACAGCACATTTTTAGAAGCCTAGAAATACTACAGATGCCATGCTGTCACATGACCTTGTCACAACGTAGCACAGTTCTGTTGGAAATGTTCACATGATTTGGAAAGATATCTAGTCAGTTAATTACATTTGCATTGTAGCGTTCTGATCTAACCACGGGAAAACACAGCTTCCGACTGCTTCAGTGCGGGGGTTATCGAAGAAGAGCACACATTTATGCCAACAAAAGCTTATGATGTTTCGCATACAGTATTTATATGGTCATATGTTGTAAAAATTAATTTTCTTCATCTGAACTTAAATGAACAGCTGCCTGCTGTTCGGTCCACAGTGCAAAAATGTCAAAATAAGAGTCACTGTGTATTTCAATGTGGGTTTTTTTCTTCTGCTCATTATTGATATTTTTTGTGGATGGACAGACCAAAAAAAAAATGTATTTAATCAATTATTGTTCAAAGTGTCAGATTTTTATAGTTAAAAGTAAAACCATAAAATATTCATCATTAATTGAAATAAAATAAATGTCAACTGAAATTATATAACTAAACTAAATATTAAGCTTAATATATTTTAATAAATATATTTAGGTTAACCTGATGTACTAAAATAACCAAAACTTCTGAATTACGCATTACAATTTAACTAAACCCTTCTAAAGTCGATTTAGTCAACTAAACCATTCGGATGACTTATCAGAAAAATACCATATCATGCCAACATTTTTTTTCTGGGGAAATCACAATTTTTATCCCGATTCTTTTTCAAGTTGGTTTTTTAAGACTGTTTTGCAAATTACAGAGGAAGGGGTGGGTGATATGGCAAAAATATCATATTACAATTTATCTATTTAAAAAAAAATAATACTAATCACAATTCTTTGTCATTGATTTGACTATTTTGCAAGTTGTCTGAGCGGTACAGGCAAACTAAATGCCTTTTTTATAAAAACAAATCCTTTTAGGTGGACAAAGTATAAAATAAAGAACTTTGAATATTATTGGCATTTTTTAGATGAATATTTGCTGTTAAAAGTATCGGATCCGACTCAGAAAGAGCTTTATTTGCAAGTAGTGTGTGTGTGTGCGCGTGTTTTGTCTTGTCCCCTTAACACACTCCTTGCGTGCTGCACAAAAGGGAGTCTGTGAGAAACAGAGGGATCGACTTCAAAAGAGCCATTCACAACACACACACACAGCAGCTAGACGGCAAACAATGCCACAAAACGTGCCAGAGAAAAGTCTCAGACAGCCAAGAGACATACACATATCTATCTAGTCAAATATGTGTCAATTCATTTTATCAGTGGGAATAAAGATGTGTGTGTATGTGTGTGTATTGTATGTCAACAAAGCTCATGATAAAACACAAAGCACAGTATGAGTCTCGTCCATGAGGCCATTCCACAGGTGTGGTATGTACCTGTAAATGTGCACATTCTTTTAGTCTGTGGTCAAATCTGGGTGGCGTTCTTCAGTGTGTACAACACTGATGTCGATTAATATCTTTAGAAGTCTTAACGATTTCAAAAAAGGTCTCTCCTGCTCACCAAGTCTGCATTTATTTGATCAGAAACAGTAATGTAGCGAAATACTATTATTACAATTTAAAAGAGCCGTTTATTAAATAAATTAAAATGTAACTACTTACTGAGAACTATTTTTCTATTTTGTGTGCATGTATATATATTACCTAAAAATAATTAGTAAATAATAATAATAATAATAAATGATAATACTAACCTTTTAAAAATGACAGAAGTGAGTTTGTGTATTTCTGCACTAGGGTTGTGAGAATTTATCACCGGTTAATCGACGTGTGGCAACACCGTTCATAGCGGTATCACTGTGGTGGAGGGTCTTTTTCTCACATTCCTTTGGTTGTAAACAACCTGTAAGTGCGGTGTGTGTTTTACTTTCGCCTGCAACAAGCTGTTGATTGCTTGTAATTTGTTAGAGTTTTTCCTCTTTCCCTCACTTTTAAAAAAGAACTGTTCGCATTTTACATGTGCTTTCACACATTAATTGCCTATTAATTGTACTTCAATTAAATCAAGTAACAACAAAATACAATGCAGAACATAAATGTTTATTAAAAAAAGCTTTAAGTTTGAATAGGTATATACAAATCTGAAAATCTGTACAGACTAAGGAACAAATAATTATGAAACGTATAACATTTATTAATAAAATGAGTCACGGAAAGCACCTTAATGTTAAAAAAACTGTTTCAATTAACCAAAAATCTGTCCAGATAAATGAGAAACATTTTTTTTTACTTCTAGGATTAGTTCGATTGATGGCAGAAGTCAACAGGCTTGTCAAAACAGGTGCTTTCGCATTTCGTTTTGAAATTCATCCATCTTTCCCAACTTACTCTCCTCATGTTATAAATGAAACCTTTGCACTGCATTGAGCAGCCACGTTCAGTTTGAACTGTCCGTTCTCTCACAGAAGATATTATTTGTTTTATTGAAACGACGGTGTGGGACGGTGTCAGGGTAAAGTGACATAACCGGTGTTGCGGCTTAACACCGGTATCACCGCCAACACCATCTATCCAAGCAAGCCTAACTTGCACACTGCTTTACATTCATTTCTGGTCCGGTCTACACTTCAGTGCTACAGCACAAACACATGGAGATCATGTGATCTTTCAGAGCTGAACTGCTAGAGCAGAAACACGTCGATGGAGACAGAGAATGAACACTTCTAGGCATGAGAGCTGGAATTCATGGAATAAACAAAGATGACCTTCTCACTGCGGAAGCGTCAAACGCAATCAGAGGTGTATGTTCTGAATGGACATTACGTTCGTGGGGTTTTTTTCTGTTAAAGTCTACCTTGGCCATCTGAGCTTGAACTCCACTGGCCTTGAGCGCTGTCACAGCCTTCTGTGCCGCTGCAGGACTGTCAAAATCCACAAAGCCATAGCCTGCACACAAATCAATACATCTGAGCCAAATGCATCTGTTATTTCATTGTGAAGAGTGGTTCTGTCAAAAACAAACTCTTCACCCACCTTTGCACTTGTTGGTAGTTTTGTCCAGAATAGCCTTGGTGGACACAATCTTTCCATACCTATAAAAAAAAAAATACAAAGACTGTCATTACAAAATCTCATCAACGGCAGCATACAGCAAAAGCGAATGAATGCTAAATGCACAATTTCTCTTTTTTCTGTTAATGCTTATTATGCATTGACCTGTGAGAAATGAGTGAAAAGACGGAGGTGTTTGGCTAGTCTAAATAAAACCATCTCGATGCGGTTTGAGCATGTTTGGCAAATGCTGGGATTATTCCTGGTATCACGACTTCTTACTTCAACACCAAAGCTATTTTCCCATTTCTTTAACCAACTCATTAACTTTCATTTCATTTGTGCTCTCTATCAAACGTCCCATAAAGATGGCGAGTGTCAGAACTGGCAGTGAATCTCGCATGACTCACATTCACAGTGTGTGCATGCAAAGCTGATCAAACAAACGCTTGTGAATGACTCTGAGGGAGATCTCTGTGCTTTGGATTTTTTTGTACAGGTCGAGACATTTCCCTGGAGACAAAACAATTTGTTCTGGGCTTTTCTTCACCACACCTGTCTGTCTGTCTCTCTCTCTCTCCGATTGTCTGTGCGGTTACTAAAAATAGCTAAATACACTAGGGTACACTATTAACTGTTCAACGTTTTATATGCAATTAGAATTTTTTTTTTCCGACTATTTAAATGTATTAAATATATACATGCATGTGTAATCAAACATTTGACAGCATAATACATATATATATATACTGAATATTGATTAATGAATACAGGAGGAGTGTGGTTCAAATCATATTTGAAACATTATTTTGTTTTTAAATGGAATTTTATAGTTTGATAAGGTTTGACCTGTCATTGTAGTGCAGAAGCGTACAGCAAACCAGTGTTGCCAGGGTCATGGTTTTCATGCACAGTTTGGCTACTTTGAAAAGCAGTCATAGGAAAAAATGACAGAGCTGTGCATGGGTTGAGGTTTTTGGGGTTACTTTTAGAATTTACCACAGCCATGTATATAGACTAATATACATGAAGATTTCACTAATCTGAATGTATACCTGGAAACGGAGAGACTGTAACATCACAGACAACGTGAGCTTCAGCCAGAGCATACACGTTAAGGCTTTTACACAGCAGAAATATGAACGCAGCCACGATAGGATAGGATCTGTTTTGTATGTCATTTTCTCAAGATTTGCATATTTTTTTAATAATGAATGTGTAACATCTGAAATGCTAATTTGTACAGCAGTACAAAAAGGCTATAATTAGCATATTTTAACAACAGTAAATGACTCGATAGTGGTTTAAAGTGAGTTTTGAGTAAAAGTTTACGATTACTAATACTCTGTGTCAGATATGCAAATTATTACATTTTGATGTAAAATAATCTGATTGATTCATGAAGTCATGTAAATGCAGATAACTTGCATCGTCACAGGTTACTTTTGTGCATGTAAACACCTCAACTACCCATCTCCAGAAAAAAAAAACAATAAAAAAACCAGCTGATCATCTTAATGATTGAATTGAGATATGAATTAAAAAGCCTATACAATTCTTCTCATTTAATAATAACCATTTGCAGTGATTAAGTGCAGTAATTGTAAGTACTGCATATTTGTATGCATTACCCAGACACACACCAATCATCGTATATTATGATCGTGACATAAATAATGCATTGAATGAAGTGCACACATGTCCTGTGCTCTCGTGAGCTTCTCAGAGATGAAACCAGACTCTACTTCTGTCTCCTTCAGCTCCTCTCTCTCTGGGTCTTAGAGTGCTCTGGATTCAGGGTGCCAGCCTGCTGAATACGTTCGTGTGTGATATTTTACCAGATTCAAATTGTATATAAATATGTATTACATGGCAACAAATCCTAGAAGAATTTTGATCTAATGAATACTAGAATATGAACTTTAACAACATTTACTTTCACTTACATTTCATTTTAAAAGTATTTCAAATAAATAAGACTTGTCTGTTGCTTTGTAGTAATCATTTTCAAAATGTTCGTCATGAAGTCCTTCTTATCCTGGTTTCAACATCAGAGATAACTCCTCTCCACCTCTGGCAGCACGCACAGACATTCCTGTCTGTCTCGGACTCTTTTCCGATTCTATCGCGCTGACATGTGGGAAGTCTGACGTTCGGCCAGTTGGCCAAAGCTGCTTTGGAATGACTAAATGAAGCATAACTTTCTACATTGACTACAACTGTTGGAACAGAACGAGCGTTATTAACACAGCGTTTGGCTGCTACAGTAACAACCTCGTCTGTCATGAGTTGCTAACACCACATCAAAAGGCCAATACGCTTCATTTACTAAGCAGCTTTGGATTTTAAAATCAGAAGAGCCAGTCCCAGAGTCCATGATAGTTAGCTGAAGGGCTGCAATTAACATTTTCATTAAATATTAACTTGCCAAAATCTTTCAAACAATGTGCAAACGAAAGTCAATATTATGTTTTCTATACTTTTTTTTTTATTATAATTTTTTTTCATAAAAATAAAAACATATATATATATATATATATATATATATATATATATATATATATCACGGTTC
>JAUMHG010000051.1:123081-134428 GCA_032359395.1 Enteromius anoplus
CACCTGTTTTGTACACCTGTCAGCACTTTAGTTCATTAGGTTCTTGTCCTTATATACCCATGTTTTTCAGTTCTTTTGATGTCCTGTTAAAGTTTCGTGCTCGCCCGTGTGTGTGATGATCTGTTGCTGCCCCGTCAGCATTCTTTTGTTTCGTCTGGTTTTATTAAACGGATGTTTATTGGAAGTCCTGTCTCCTCCGCTCCTTGCTTGCTGAGAGGCAAGTCGCTACACCACACTTTCACGGACCGCTCGTGACAATACAATATACATTTTATTCACTTTATGCTGTTTGTTGATGTTTTTAATCCTAAAAAAAGCTTATGTCCCCATTTCAAATAGAACATTTAAAGGAAATCTCCAGAGTTTTTCCAAATTCTTCCCTCAACTTAGATCTCTCCCGTCTCAACGCAAATCACTTCACAGCACTTCGACCCTGGTGCTCACTCCTTGGTTTGATTGACGGAAGTGAGAGGGAGAGGGAGAGGGGGAGTTTTCAGGAGTGATGATATTAGTAATGTGTGTATGTTTGGATGTCGTTTCTCCCCATGTGCTCTTTGTGTTTTCCCCATGACCTAGTTTTGTTAAATAGTTATTTCTGTCAGGTGATTGTCTGCCCTTTATAAGTTGGTTGTTGTCCGTGATCGTCAGTGTATAGGTGTGTTATTTGATCCTCAGTGTTTCTTTGTTATTAAAAAGATGTTTAATTGCTACAAGGACTCTCTTCGTGCTTTTCCTGGACAGCAATGTGACAATATTACTGAGCCAAGCCAATGATTGCATTGATTACTGCTCTTTCACCATACATTTTAATTATGTTTTTTATCCGCTTAAAAATATTGCCACTCTTTATTTTGTGTCACCATACTTGTGTAACCTTTCTTTTGTGTAATCTTTAAATAGGGAAACCATGGATTCATCCCTGTTTGTATCCTAAGGAATGAATGGAGCTAAGCTAAATGCTAACACAGTGGTGCCACGCGCTAGAGTGATTAACTCCATGAACTGAGACAGGAAAGATACATATCAACTCGTCTAAGCTGAGGGAAGAACATAGGGGAATATGGAAAAACTGTGGTGTTTTCCTTTAAGAAGTAGCCAAACGTCTATGAGGAAAGTCGCTTGATAAAAAAACTATATGTTTATTAATAATATCTAAATAATAAATGGCAAAAATAAGGGGTAGTGTAGAGTTAAGGGGTAGTTTCCAGGATGACAGAAATACAAACTCACCACAGTGCGCCTCGTCATCTCCATTCTCACAGTCGTTCTCCTTGTCACAGGTCCAGCTCATGGGGATACAGCGACCGTTGGGACAGGCGAAGAAGTTTGATGGACACTTTCTCTTTTTCTTATCTGACAAGTAAAAAGAAACGAGACAGAGGCTGATTTGTTCGTTTAAATGCTCTCTTAAGTCTACTGTACAAATATCTAATAAAAAAAAAATATTTTAGTTTTAATGCAGAAAAGACAGAAAAAAGAAGCAGGAAAGATGCCGGTTTTGAAGTATGCGTGTGCTCACCTGGGCAGTTTCTCTCATCTGAATAGTCTCCACAGTCGTTTGCGCCGTCACAGATCCATAATGGAACATAGCACTGGGTAGTGAACTCACACCGCTGATAGATCACGCCTTTCACACCCAGACGGAAATAACTGGAACAATCAGAGGCCGCTGAAAAACAAAATGTATGACAAATGCTTCAAGGAACAGTTTGTCCAAAAAATGTTTCTATCATGCATTTCTCATCCTCATATCGTTCCGAACCTGTAAGACTTTGTTTGTCTTCGGAACACAAATTATACTATTGTCTAAGATAGACCGCAAGGATATTTCCACGATCAGTGCACAGAAACACAGCAAGGACATCAGTAAATCAGTCCATGTGACGTCAGTGGTATAACTATAATATAATAAGCTACGAGAACTTTTGTGTGCAAAGAAAACAATAATAACATGACTTATTCAGCAGTTCTTCTCCCTGAGTTACCGTATTCCACCATTTTGGAAAGCACTACAGAAGCTTACCAACATTTCCGCTCATTATTGGACTATTTTTCCGATGTTCTTGCTACGTTTCTGAACCTTGATTGTGTAAGGATCCTTCCTGTATATGGAGGGTCAGAGAGCTCTCAGATTCCATCAAACATATCTTCATTTGTGTTTTGAAGATGAACTGAGGTCTTATGGGTTTGGAACGACTTGATAGTAAATAATTAATGGCAGACTTTTCATTTTTGAGTGAAGTAACAGTACAGGCTGTGCTATATTTAAGGAATCTCTTGTTACCATGTATGACAACAAAATACATATAGCACATTTAGATTTCATGAAGACTTACAGCAGTTCATTTCATCGCTGGCGTCCTCACAGTCCAGCACCTGATTACAGCGACTGGAGTTTGACACACACGACCCATCTCTGCACTGAAACTGATCCGCCGTACACATGGTCGCTGGAACACAAGTACAACAAAATCATTGGCTAAAGAAATAACTAGTACTACTCACAATAACAATAATAAAATGTTACTTTTAGGACCACAACAGCATTACAGATGTTCAGAATATAATGTGTGTGAATGAATGGACTTACCATTACAGAAGAGTTCATCAGAGTTATCCCCGCAATCATCTCGCCCGTTACACCAGGAACTGTGTCCGACACAGCGTCCATTCACACAGTGCTTATAGCCCTTCTTGCACACGCGGTTAGCTAGACACAAACACAGGCTGATAAGAGAGGCCGGCCTTCAGAACCGCTGTGAACATTGAGAATATTAGACTCACTGCAGTAGGACTGCTTCTCGTCTGACTTGTCTTTGCAGTGGGCCATGCCATCGCAGGTGAGCGTGTATTTGATGCAGTCTCCATTCCCACACTCAAAGTCATCCATACTGCTGCACGACGTGTTCTGAGCTGAGAGACACAAGACAGCCGCCATTAACATACTGTAGTGCGAGCGACTTTCTATTCCTGCTTGTACTGTAGCTTGTTGATCACAGCCTCCTCGTGAACAGGCATGTAGTCACATTTTGTCCAAAAACAGTGTTCACCCTGCTCCACTGATGTAGATTAGTAGCAGCTTTAGGATATCAACACGACTAAATGCAGACACATTATTATATATATTTTTCCGAGTGGTGCCGAAGGGTTTCAGCAATCGGTCAGAAAGAACAAACACATTTGAGCTTCTGTGTGCCCTTTGTCTGCGTGTCGATCAGTGTGAATAAAAACCAACACTGAAAATTATGAGTATCTTCATTCGGTTGAAAAAACAAGAGACACTATTACAAAATGTTTAATGGTTTTACTAGTTATAATGTAGATTGTATTGGTTTTAATGGAAACTGTAATTGACCCTGTGGGTTTCTGCTGGTATTAGAGTCCAATTTAAAACCAATAAATCTAAACGGAATATGTCCCAAAACACACTACAGAAAACCAATTTAATTGTTTTAATGGTTTGTAATGTTTGTAACGGTATTTGATCAGGATCATTCAAACCTGTCTTTGTTTAATGCTGCTTTAAGACTGTTCATCTCCATACCATGATTATATTGCAAACACTGTATTTGAAGATACAAATAAAAAAGAAAAGAATACCTGCAGATGCACATATTTTCTGCGAGTCTGTGAGTGGTCAGCAGTCTCTCACCTATGCAAGTGTTGTCCTCAAGCAATCTCCTCTCTCCACGACAGCTACAGTTGACCCGTCCGTCTGATGTGAGCAGACACAGATCCTGACAGCCTCCATTATTCACCCGACAGGGCGAGAACTCACCTGTGTGCGCACACACACACACAGAGGAATTTAGCATCCCCAGAAGCTCTTGACATTGAGAAGTCAGAAGAAGCATATTGTGTACTCATTATGCAGCCCTTCATGAAATACACAAACAGATACAAATAACCCACTTCACTAACATTCACTACCCACTTGCACACATATTTACAGACAACTATTTCCAATTCACAGCACACTGATGTAAGCACTCAAACTGTAATTCTCACAGTGGTGTGCAGATGAAAGTTATTTATAGGGTCAAAAACGGTTTTGTAGGAAATAAACGTTAATATGTATTTATACATTTTTCCTTTTATATAAATGATCATAATACCATACATTTATATATGTGTTCTATTTTTTATGCATTACATTGAGTAGTTTGTTAACTGGGCCACATAGTTATAATAATATATCATTTATTTATTAAACACATAATTCATAATAGATTCATTCCTTAATTAGTCAACTAAACAACTAGAGTTAAATGTAAACTATAAAAATTGGTTTGCAAGTTCAATAGACCAGGATTTGTTTATTTACATTATATATAAACGTAATACTTTTCATAAATATATTTATTTATTTATTTATGTGTGTGTATTTGTATATACATGATAAATATACACAGTACACACACATACTGTATACTTTGTAAACCAACATTTGGGATGCGATTAATGGTGATTAATCATTTGACACCATTAATTAATGTCTGAGATGGGAGGACAGTAAACGGGGGCTTTGGAGCAGACAGAGATGCTGTCTTTGGGGGTTTGAGTGCTTGAGAATTGCTTCTATCACACTTAGATAAGCATGATGAAAGATATTGATTGTGTCATTCCTAAGCGTTATAGACTTCTTCTCGGTTCTGTGACAATCACAGATTACTTTTGGCACATAATTACATGGTTGAGATGACAGGACACTGTAAGGCAATCGCTCTCTCACACAGTTGATTTAGAGTACTTTTGACAGCCGTTCACTCACAGCTATTTGTATCATTGGCCACAGCGACGATCCCCATTGGCTGTTGTGGAATATCAGCTCTTAACACCTTCATCTCTCCACCGACATATTTGTCGGCTCTGAGGACAGCTCTACGCACCCAGTCCGTCCAGAAGATGTGGTCACCGTACACGGCCAAACCAAAAGGATGCACTGGCTCGTTTTTCAGAACCACCTAGACGCAAAACAAATAGAAAAGAAGCATTTGGTTTTTCGAAATCGTCATCGTTTCTCCAAATTACACTATGCTTTTCCCTCAACATAGACGAGTTGAAACATATCTCTGACATCTTAGTGCGTGCACTTAATCAATGTTGCACGTGATGCCACTATGTTAGCGTTTAGCTTAGCTACATTCATTTCTAAGGATTCAAACAGAGATGTACACTACTTACAGTAAAAACCACCAAACACTTCCACATTTAATAGCGGCTACATGACTAGTAGTGACATCACAAACAATCACAATCATTTCTGTTAAGCTTATTTTTATGAAGCGGTCAATCAGATGCAATCAGATTATTGACTGCCTTAAAAAAAAAATTACGCCCCACTGAAGTCATAAAGCGGTGCAGTAATGGGAAACGTTCTTCGCTCGCTTTCTCAGCTTGTTCTGTGTACAGCAGGTATATGACGAGCCATTTACAAACACTGATCCTCAAACGTTGCCTCAAGAGACCAATCAAACATTTGTGTTGCATTTTATTTTTTTTTATGTTTTTACTCATAATGATCACTAGTAGCCATTCATATAGTTTAGCATTTGATTGTCATTTAACCATTAACTTATTGATGTGACCAGTGCAATTAGAATTATTAATTAAACTCTGCTCCTTTTTTATCATTTTCACTTGGGGCATCATTTATCAGTCTTACGTAGAAACGAGTGCAAATGCGTGTGCACAAATCAACGTATGACACGTGTGAACTCATGAATCATTGGCGAATGATCGCACATTGATAAATATGGCAGATTAAAATGATCTTTTATTTGAATATCACAACCCTAAAAACACACCGGTTTAGAAGCCTCGCCCCTAAAGTTTACGACACAGAGAAACAAATGTGATCTCATGAACGAGAAATTTATCTTGCCCCAAAAACACCAGTTAACTGCAAACAATTATGCTACATTAATCTATTTAATTTATGAATATTAAAATATTAGTAAATATAAACATTATAGCCTCTTTTCTTCACTCTACAACAAATATTTTACATTTAACGGTCTTCAGAACAGAAAAAAAAGAAAAATAAGTAGTTTAAAATGATATATTAAACTTTAAAATAAAACACACATTTGGCCATTGCCAATTTTTAGGAACAGCATACAAATGGTTTGCTTAACATTATATGTAGCCTTAAAAAGTCTTTACTTCACACATGTTCTAATATCCATGTGAAGTCCTTCAAATGCACAAAAAAATGGGCACTGGACGCTGATCTTACAGTCAACCTTTTACAACTTTTACACTGTTTGGTTGACTGCATTTTAGTTTTATGATGAATAACTGAAATGTTAGGCAGCGCTATGTGTGTGTGTGTGTGTATGTGAGTACCCCCTGCGATCAGACGGATTAAATCAAATAAAGGCATGAAGAAACAAAATAAAATGAATTAAGAGTGTCACAAAAATGAGTGTAGCCTATTTGTTGCAGTTTTTTTCTTTTGTTAATCTGTTAACTGTATTATAGCCTATTATATATTTTGTGTGGCCCTATGTATTTTCTTGCTTTGTATAGGCTTAATTTTTGTTTTTCTTTGCACATGATGTGACGATTGAATCTTTGTGGTCTGCTGTTTGCACTGCTCTTTGCGCATATAAAGTTTAAGCCCTGAATATAAAATTTAAAAAAGACATTCAAAAATAATGATCCACTAATGAGCTTCGGTTGAAGGTCAGGAAACTAACCTACAGAATCCTGTTGCAATTCTCCAGACGATTTAAACGCTGCGTGCAAGTTCATTTAGCTCAAAAACTTGCGTTCCCAAGCTGAGACCAGACGTGAGATTTGATCGTAGCCACCGCTCACGTTTTGGAAACCAGGCAAGACTTGCTGTTTTGGGTATTAGACAACTTTGTTGACTAGTTGTTCAGTTAGCAGACACAACAGATGGCAGCACCTGGCATCCAGGGTTGGATCTCATCTAGTGTGAAGGTAACTTCTAATTCATTAAAGTACTTTAAAAATTGCCTTTTTAAATTAAAAAAGGCAAAAGTAAAAGTAAATAAATAAAAAAAAAAGCCCTAGATATCAATTTCAGGGGCAAATGTTACATTTTAATGGAAATGTCAATTCTGGCCCTGCTGTACAGCTACATTTTTTTGAACTAGTGACATTTCAGTAAACTATTAAAATTCAATGGTCTGGAAACGTTGGGATTTGACTTGGAGTCAAGTTGTTGGAGTCAAGTTAAGCAAAATGAACACTCATGGGTGCAAGTTCTGACTTACGTAACGGCGGGAGCCATCATACTCGCAGCGCTCAATCTTATCAAGCGTAGCATCCGAGAAATAGAGCTTCTCTGCACGATGGTCAATGGCGAGTCCGTTGGGAGTACGGATGTCACTGCCGATGATCACCAGGACATTGGCTCCGGACAGCTGTGCACGCATGATGCTGGGAGAGTGCTCATTCCAGTTGGTCCAAAACATTAAGCTGGGGAAAACCAGAGGAATGTGAGTTAATGACAAACACTGAATGTGATATCATCTTCATGTCTTCCTAGTGGCATCCTGAAAACAACAGGATGTTCCTTCCAAAAAGAAAGAAGTTAGTGAACATTAATGTGTTTTGAATGTTAAAATAATGAGTTTGTTGTGACATGAAAATCTCACTTCTGACATTCATCCAGGACAAATGCCCGGGGGTGGTCATCCCCTGACATGGTGACCACATTGTCCCGGTCGAAAACCCCCCAGCGGCTCTGGTCCACAGTGTGACGGGTGATGGTGGACGTGGTGTAACTGGTCCAGTATAAAGTGTCCCAGGCCCGATGATACGCCAACCCCTCCACTGAGCCAACATCTGCACACAGATACATGATTAAAAACAAAGATTTTAACTAAACATTTTAGAAATTATTGGCATGATTTTCATGAAATTTGTCACAGGTCATTGTGCTGTTCCGTCAGTTGCCTGGTCAGTATTGAGAGTATTTAACTTGACTACCCACTGAAAAAAATTCAAATCAAAAGAAATCAAAAGATTTATCACTATACATTTCTTACTGTTTTTGGCTTTTGAAGGAAATATCCTTTAATGTGTATGTTTAATGTGTTTCATTCACAATTTGATGTAACATTCAACCTAGAAAGTTGTAATATCAGTGCTGCATATACTGTATGTCCGATTAACGTCAAATATTATTGGCTCTCATCAGAGTATGTGATCGGAGCTAGGAGTGGAGTGGTGTAATTTTGGAGGACTCGTAGCATCATGGTTTTCCGTCACTCCAAGAGTAGGAGTTATAACTTGAAAGGGAAGTTATACGTTTTTTTGTTCTTCTAGATGGGTCACAAATTTTTTTTTTTTCATATTTCATTTGATAGGACCGATCAAAGCTGGCAGGAAGCTGGCTCGCACTTTGGTGTGAGCATATGGTGACAGATTTAATTTAGGGTTGTACTATCCCATTAACAAAGAAAAAAATAACAAGAACAGATGCCACTAAGCACACTAAAACTGTAATAAATAAATTGGCTGGACTTGAGTTAATGGCTCAAGACAGGTAATTTCTCCACAGACTGCTTTGATCAATCATGAAGCAATGGCTGCAAAAAAGCTTCACAACAGTGTTGTGTAGAGTGTTGCTCTACGTTTACATGAAATATTCAAATACGTGCATTAGTCATGAGTCAATTATATCTGGCCAAAACAACCGCTAAAAACATTGTTGAGTCATTGTTTGTTTGTTCATTCATTACTGATGAGTTTCAGAGACGGATGTGTGGGATGTAAGAACTGAAATGCCTGGCTTTAATTACATAACTGGTTCATAACCGGTCTAATGAAAAACACATGATAAGAAAACATACCCCAAAAAGAATATATATTTTATTGATGAAAAGAGTAGTACTGAAAAAAAACATAATATGTTGGAAAGGAGATTTTTTCTTTTATAATTTGAATTAAACCAGTAAATAAATACTACATGACTACACTTGAGGGTCTTACATAAATGTAAACAAACTACAGTATTAACTGAATGTATAAATTTGCTACTTAAAAGTAAAAACAAATGGATCGTATATTTGTACAGGGCAGGACTCTATAAATTAATCTATAAAACCAAACACTATTGTTCAAAACCGCATTTTGGCCTAAAATAAAACTAAATTAAAGGAAAGGATGTATAGCGAATCTGGTTTTGATTGTAGTTTCAGACAGACCAACTTTTTCACTCCACAAGGAAGCCAGCATTCTTTCAGGAGGCATTTTGGTCGAGAGTTTGCAATTATCATAATTATCCTCCATTCATATGGTGTTTGTGGCAACAGAAGAATAAACAGATACGCACATCTTTCTTTACTCAGTTTTCCAGCTGTGAGAGCCAAATGTCTTATGAAAGAATGAGTTTATTGTGCTCTCACAAAGGAACTGGCCGTGACTTCAGACTTTCCCATTCCGGTTTGATCATATGTCCGCTGGCTTTGTGTTTGTTTTCTCTCCAGCTGTGAGCTGGTAACAGAGAGTTTCAAAACACTACTCCATATTCAAACACATAAACTTGTTTTGGGGACTGCAAAATAACTATAAACACTATGGCAGACTCGTTATCTTAACCTGACTGCAGCACGATCGCGAGGTGTCCCAATCTTTCCCGGAGCGCTCCTCTCTCTGCGTCTGCTCTGTTCAGCGGAAAACTCAGATATGTTGCTTACATTAAATGCGTTTTCGTTTAAAAATGCATAACTTTACACGCCTATCACAGCGTTTTTTCAACCTACACTTTTGAAAATGTTGCAGACCCTGTTGGAGTTTGAAAACTCCTTGGAAGATTTAACGCCAGTGGAACGAAGATTGTTTTTACACTGTTTTCCAAAAGAAAACGCACCGGTGTTAACAGAGCATGGTAAAGTTATGTCTCATTATTCTATGCCCACCCCTAATATATATATATATAAAATACATTTATTTCATGCTAAGAATACTACTAATACATTTACATATCTATGTACTTAAAAATACCCTGCAGTTGTAAATTTGATCAAAAGTCAAATTAATTTTAATTTTAAATCAAAAACACTTTAAGTACAATTATGAACTGAAGTACATTTCATTGTGCTAAAGTACATGTTTTGCAAATAACATGGTTTCGGGAGAATCGCGGCCTAAGGAATCATACACAACTGGCCGCTCATTTTCTAATCATCCCTGGTTCATTTACGCCAGGGGTGGGGAACCCTGGTCCTCGAGGGCCGCAGTCCTCTAAGTTTTTCATACAACCCTGCTTCACAACACCTGACTCAAATCAAATGGATCCAACAGCCAATGAAGATCTGCACAGTAACTGATAATTTGAATCAGGTGTATATGCGCAGGGAAACATGGAAACCTTGCAGGATGAGGGCCAAGGTTCCCCACCCCTGATTTACGCCCAATCACAACATTCCCCGTTCACTATAAATTCTTCCAGTTCTCATTGTTCCGCATCTCACTTTCTGCTCTCAGCTAAGCAAAAGTCAAGATGTCTTCAGACTCGTCTGATTATGCCCGAGAGGAGCCCGCTCCCCGCTCAGCTCAAGCCTCCCAGCCTGCCGCTCGTCAAGCCCGAGGACGCAGGCCTACCAGACAGGCCAACTCGCCTGCTCCACGAGCCCGCTCACGCTCACCTCCACCCGCTAGACCTCCTCAATCTCCGGCCTCCTCCTACACCTCTGCCCGCTCATCCACCGGAAAATGGACTATCTGCTCACTTCGCCAATCCCTCTCCGCCGCCGGTATCAACTATTCTCGCAAAGCCAACAAGCAAGACCTCCTACAATTGATCAACACTCATCTCCCAGACGCCTCTCCACCGGCCGCTTCTCCACACCGTAAAAGCACTCAGAACCTATGAACTCTGTGTAGGTTTTAATCCCAGCCTCCACGTAGGCCTCCCGGTCCCTTCCCACTACCTCCGCTGAGGGCTTTTCTACTCTATCCCACCTCCGCTGAGGTCGCCAGACCTCTGCGTAGGTTTCACTCCCAGCCTCTGCGTAGGCTTCCCTGTCCCCTCCCACTACCTCCGCTGAGGGCTTTTCTACTCTATCCCACCTCCGCTGAGGTTGCCAAACATCTGCGTAGGTTTCATTCCCAGCCTCCACGTAGGCTTTCCCGCCCCCATTCCCTCAACCCAGCCCATTAGTATTTACCACCCATTACCCTATTCATTTACGGTTTGCTTATTTTTACTTCCTAATATTTTTTCTCTGCTTTTCCAACAGGTCTCCAGACGTCCAGACAAATTCATTCTCGATTCCATATTATACTCCCGCCCAGCATCCTCTCCTATTGCAATTTTTGGGCGCTCAAATTTGGCTGCTGTCCTTCCAAGCTCTTTTGGGGGGCAGAC